>JAODUH010002319.1:0-12126 GCA_027564835.1 Typhlichthys subterraneus | reverse complement strand
CCCCCCCCCCCCCCCCCCCCCCCCCCCCCCCCCCCCCCCCCCCCCCCCCCCCCCCCCCCCCCCCCCCCCCCCACTACTGAAGGGTGAAATCCTTGCTGCAACATGAGAGACGGAAGGCAGCGGATGACTCACGTGAATGTTACCCTGAGCTCCAGGGAGACCTGCTGGTCCCTCAGCACTGAGCAGTCCTGGTCCAGTGACAGGGGCTGCTGTCGGAGGGGGACAGAGCCATTAGCAACATGAGCGGATATAATATCAGTAGTGCAGGAGCCCTAATTGGATTTATTAGTTAATAATCATAGTTCCATAGGTACCCAGCAAAGGTGCCTTTGCAGACAGACCAATGTCTTTAGCATCAATAACGCAATACTGATTGAACATTGTGGCCGCTTTTCAAACATTTCAAAGCAGCGTTAATTAACATCTGTGTTCTCTTTCTTTAATTTCCTTATTCAGCTTAAGTTAGCAAGTTAACATTTCTATAAATGTGCACGTTTAGCCATACAGGTTCATTTTCAACTGTAGTCCCTGTGCAGGTGTAAAGCCAAATTAAAACAGGTCAAATCAAGCACAATACCACTCAATAATACTAGAGTGGTAACAGTACTCTGGAGGTGTCATCTAGTCTCAGAGAGCCAGCCTTTACGTACACAGCACTGGCTAACTGCGTCAAGATACACCTACTTGACAGGAGAGGTATTTTGTTTGACATTGATATTTGACATTTGACACTTGTTTGTAACTCCATGACAAATTCGGACGTTAAACTTAAACAGAGGAATTTGTTGAAAAACTTAACACAATGACTATTTTCAGGTATTGTATATCTGTTTGATAAGTAGACTACTTTTACTGTTTAATATAAATGTAACAACTGAAAGTAGTAAATAAAGCAATGCACTAGCGTCGCACCAGAATGAACAAATACCAACTTCTTGAGTGACACAGCCAATGAATATAGACTTTCTCAAGTCGGTCCCTAGCTTAAACGGGAGAGTTGCTAATGTGACGTAGTGCTAAAAGACGGAAGTGGCTGAGACTACAGCTTTCCATCTCTTCACGGGCCACTGTCCGTTCAGTGTGCATGCTGGGAAAAAAACTAAAAGAATCTGGTGTTTCTACACAGCCATGGATCTATATATGATAACACAAACAACACTACACAGCCTTGGCCATGCATGTCCAGTGAGTGTGTGTGTGTGTGTGTGGAGCACCCTATGGCACTGAAAAAGAAAAGTATTTTTAGTTTTGATCAATTTCCAGTATCAACCATTTATCTCCAGATTGACTGACTCCACCTTTAAAAATAAGGAAAAAGACATCGCCAACTTGAACCCATGGCAGCCTGGTAGTCGACCACCCAGAGACTACTGCTAGATGCATTGTTAAAAGTGGCACTCCCCGATTTCCATGTGGAATTGCCCTTGTGGTTAAAAGGCAGCTCTACAAAGACGCCCTCAATATGGCGGTGAACTCTCAGCTCGCGCTGTTCTCTACCCCTCCCCATACATGATTATGATGATCCAGTCACACCTCTTTGAACATTTGTGGCAGTAACAATCGGAGGCGCACATTTGTACGCAGGTGCTAAAGCGGGACGGAGGCGGTGGATCTTTAGAGGAGACGTCAACGTTGATAAATGGGAGCCGGCTAACCTTGTCCTTGCCGTGGAGGTAGATGAACACATCCTTCAGGGGGAAAGCCCTCTTCTCGCACAGGCTGGCCAGCATGTCTCTAAGGGGCACACCAGGCCGTGTGGGGGCCAACGAGGCACTGCCATCAGGGAGGTAGACGCAACAGTACCCCCCCTCTACCGCCAAGCGAGCTACGGCCATTTGCTCTGGAGGCCGAGGGATTAAACGACTTTCCTGTGGCAATGAAAATGGAAGGCTCGGCGTCTCACAAATGTAGCGCCAACATTGCTCTTACAACATTAAAGTAGTCCTTGCAAGACATTGAGAAGAGAGCTGCCGTTACCTCTACCTGGCTGTAGAGGGAGCCAAGCTCCACACTGCTGGTCGATTTGATGGATACGTGAAGCTCTTTTCTCGCATCTGAGAGAGAGGACTGAGACAGATCTGAGGCTGTAGAGGGGCAAGGACCGGGGGGAAAAAGAGAGGGAAAGAGAGGGGAAGAAGCAAGCAATTAAGTCAAAGAAACTATAAATGAGTTTTCCTGAGGTCTGATGTTATACATAGTAGCCACCAGACAGGCACTACCTCCCCAGGAACCCCTCAACTGAAGAAGCTTCTCTCTGGTATTTTTCCCACCCAGGATGCTGTTAGATTCCAGTTTTTTGTCCTGTTTTAGAAAATAACAAAGGAGGCATTAACACACTGGTAACATTTAGTATCGCTGACATCTACAGGTAAACAAAACAGTTTCGCACTGTGCCCAGGGCTAATGACACGCCCTCTCAGTTTGTCTCTCTATAGGACAACCTTTACCACCACCATCCCCCCTTCCTGCTTCTACTGTACCTTTCTGCTGTCTTCCCAGAGTCCCGTGGGGGATGACATGTAGGGGGGGCTGGGCAGAGGCCTGCCTTCTACGCTGGCCAAGCTGCAGCTCTGGTAGAGGCGGGAACGCACAAAACGCCGGTAGCTGTCCATCTTCATCAACTTAAAGATCTAGCGCAGAGACACATATTGAGGGAGTTAGCCGCACTGGTAATACCTCCATGACCAGGGTTGGCGGTTGGCTTGTTCATTTGGCGCAGACTACTCACAGACCTGCTCCTGAGCCTTGTTAAACATGTCAGTAGTGGGTTGTTCTAGATCCTTCTCCTCCATCTTGGCAGTGTCGTCGATGTTAACCGAGTAGGGGGCACTCTCAGCCAGATAGGTCTGGAAAATGGCTCGAGCTGCTTCCCTCACCTACAGACAACAACACAGGCACCCTGAAACAGGCTAGCCCAGCTTCAACACCAAGCATATACTCCGATTGCCAAGAAAAATCGGATTATTACATTTAACACCGTTTAATAATTGATATAATATCTGTGAGAATTATTGAATATCCAGCATTGCTGTCTAAAAAGTCAAGATATGTCTTTCATGATACTTGACATGAAACAACACAGGGTCTTGCCTATGTTTAGCCTATTAATTGCAACTCAAATGCAATGAGGGTATGCCAATAATGATAAGACCATCAGTTATAAAAAAAAAAGAAGTGTGTTGGTTTGCATATAAACACACCTTCTCTTTATAAACCAACCATTGACTAACTAGGCCATGTGGGATTTTCCCCTTTTCCCAGAGACAGCTTACCCTTAAATTTGATCTCATCTCAGTTTTAGCTAGTATTCACATGTTGGTTAAAATATAAACTATTTTGTATGTTTGCTAAACAGGTGTTGAGCAATATTAAGAGCAACCAATGACGGTCTCAATCTCAGCCTTATCAAGACCGTCTGATTTGTGCTAAAATTAAACACTGGTTTTCATAATCCAGGAGAAAGCCAACCACATCCAGAATGATAGAAGGTATTAAGTACACTTGAGAGCCTATAGGCTGAAAACTGATCTTAAAAATACACCATACCTCTTTTAAACGAGCGGTTGGCATTTTCTGGAACTGTGAACAGGCCTGCCAGAATAAAATATTCTCTGCGCTGACCTCAGACTCTAAAAAGGCCTAAAAAGAAATACAAAGAAATGACTATAAAAAAGATTAATAAATGGGTCACATACAGAAGGAGAATGAGCAACGTATACGCCTATGGTTCGGCACAAATCATGGACTCCCAGTCATCCCAAAAATGACTCAGACAACAGTTCAGCTGTGTGCATGTACGTGTGTGTGTGTGACGGTCTCACCGTAAAGTAGCGCACGCCTGTGGGGTCCTCCAGCAGCTTCTCAAAGGACACAGCCCAGCTCAGGACACCGTTAGACTGATCGGTCTCTCTGCCTTGGCTCCCAGGCAGGCTAGAGCTGCTACCGCTGCCGCCGCTCCTAGCCGACATGTTCAGCTCTTAACACGCACACACACACATATGGACATGCAGTTAGCAACACACCATCTATGAGTGAATAAGAAACAGTGATTAAGTAGCAGAGGGTGCTTTTGTGTGTCATGTGGAGACATGTTCTGGCCTGAGAAATGTGAGAAACTGGGTTGGCGAGATGCGCCATTCAGGCTTACCTCCGTCTGACACAGCCTGATTCTGCAACGAGATAAAGAGATAAGGAAGGGGGTTTTGTAAAAAAAAAAAGAAATGCTCTACTTGAAAAGAAGCAGCAGCTTTTAACTCTACAGCAAAGCATTACATTGGTTGTTATAACGAGCATGATTCAAAATAAATAATGTACTTCTAACTGACATATTAATGAAATAAGGAAAAACTAAAAAGAAGTGTAAAGCCGATCTTTGCAGGGTATTGAAAGTATAAGACGATAACCATTGTATGTCGAATAACAGAACAGTGTTTTTTGTTTTTTTGTTAACCAAGTCGTGTGTCAATGAAAACGGAAGCTGTCAGGAGTATCTTTAAATGCAGACAGACGTGTACTACCCAGGACGTCAAGTACAAAGCTCAGCTGCCTTTTGTCTCACTGCTGTACACAGCGGTGTTGCAACCGGCCGCGGATGCCTCTTCACGGGCAGAGGGTGTGTCACAGACGTCAACCTAATAGTCATTCATGGTTTTCTAACAGCTCACGCGCTTGCTAATTCACATCTGCTCATACTGTACTCCCACCTCTGAGACTGCACCAGGCACACTGAGATACTATCAGCAAATATTTTGTATGCGTGCAATTTGCATAGAGATAGGCAGGCAGGCCTATGGTGTAAATATAGCCCTAAATGATCAGCTGTGAACAAACCGTGAACATAATTCATAATTATGCATTCCATCAATATATTCTTGAAACAAATAAAAAGTGTAAACAGAATCACAGAATACATTAGTCTTTTAAAGTTGCATACGTTCATGCACAAGGTAGCACCAGCAAGATATATCTGCTGTAGATAATAGGGGGCGACATGAAAAACTGGTCTTTCAGTATTCTCTAGTGAGGAATGGTCAGGTTTCTCAACATTTAGCCTAGCGTTTCTAAGAATTCCAGGCTGATGTCTTTCTCGGGAATATTTAAGATTGCAAAATGTAAACCATGAGGAAACGGGATAACAGTTGACATCTTTATCGCACCACAAACCACCAGGGCCTTACAACATTCATGAAGTAGATCTTGATTCGCAGAACCAAACTAATATAGTCAACCTTATGGTCTTACAGACAGCGGACCCGGGCCAGCTCTGCCTACAGTACATGCAACAGATTGGCCAACAGGCATGGCTTGCTTACTTAGTAGTGACTCAAGCAGAGACCAGCCGGTCACACAGATTGAATATGTCTGGCATCACTGGGTGAGCCGAGTTTCAGCTGGCAATGGAGTCAATGTAGAAGATAGACACACAAAGAACGTAGTGCCGTATTGGTCACAGACAGACAGACAGACAGACAGACAGACCAAGCTACAGTAGAGTCCATCTAACATGGGGTGACATTAGGTATTAAGTACTAGAACAATCCTACCCTAACTGCAGTTCACCACTTCAACAAACAACAACATTCAAACAACACACAAGTCTTCACCCGTATACAAAGTCAATACTTCCTGTTGCTGATATAGTCGAAGATTGTTTGAAAGACGTTTCGAAAGACTAAGGTAAGAATATGGGTCTTGTCGCTAACTCACCATGTGTCCAGCAGGAAAACTTAGTTTTTTACTTTCCTTTGCCATGATGGCCTGAACACCAGAATGGAAGGTGCAACACGATGCGCTTGCAATTAAGGACCACAGCAAAGTGCTCCACCCAAACGCTGATACACACACACACACACAAGACCTCATCACTTGGAACTTCCTGTCTGAAAAGGAAGTCTTGCCATGACAACAAGCCATAAAAGAGGAAGTATGGTTGCCATGCTCAAACTGTTCTTAGCACATGTCTTGAGTAACCTCACTCATAGTGTGTGCAATCTAACAGTTTAATCATAAGGTGCAAACAAGCTGCAAATTCCTTAATAGTGGACCAGTTTGACCACTGTTACACCAGTACAAGAAATACATTGTGTAGTGTGTATTTTCTACATTGCTTCTTACTGGAAGGAGGGGGGGACAAGGAAAACTTTACAATAACATGATTTAACAAACCCATAGGCCTTATAACCTAGGTTCCTACAGTCAGTAGCCGAACTATAGTCTACATGTGTGCTGTTTGTCTGTCCTGTCAAAGGCACAATAAAAAAGAATCAATACAATAAAAGTCAACAGAGACAATTATATTATTTTCTTAAATAAAATGTTTTAATCCATTGTTTTTCTTTTCAGAATATAAATAAGCAGAGTATGCTAGCTATCCTACATTGGATGAGAAGTAGACAGTAAATTGTAGCAATTACTTCTGAAATGTCTATTTTCTATAAGCAACAAATAAATATTTCTTTAAGTTAAAAATATTACGACTTGCAGGATAACAAACGACCATGAACTAATGGTGTACAGCCTACCAGTTAGTAAAGGCTTACTTAAGTTGTGTTGTTAATAATTGCTGTTGCGCATGTTTTATGTGAGAATTATCCAAAGGTGTCACGTCACGTGTGCGTAGACCTAAACTGCAGTAATTCCAAAAGTATATTTAGGATATTAGAAACAAGTTATCCTCCATTAGAATAGCAATGAATTGATGTATCATGGCAAGCATCGAGCATTCCGTAAACAAACAGAACGAAAGATAATTATGTGCTATAGTTGTCGTGTGTGCATGCAGGATCATAGATCTCACCTCAGTCATGACATGTCTTTTGAAGCACACTTTCTCATTTTTCCTGTAGTGCTTTTGCAGAGTGTATTTTGCTAAACGGGAGATATTTCGATAAAGTCCAATGAAAGATACCATCTTTATGAACGACCAATCTGTGGTGCACAGCGATTAAGAAATCCAAGGTTTAAGCAACGGACAAATTCTGGCCTGATTGAACCAATTCAGTCTTTACTTCACTGTCATGCGCACTAAGATGCCAATACTATAGCTCACAGTCTGATGTATATTTGTAAAATTAGTTATGCTGGAAGTTTTTTGTATCTTAATTCACTGGCTAGCTAACTGACATAATCTATAGTCTATATTATTTTGTCATTTGACTATACTATTACATTTTGCAATGCGACAATATTGCTCGAAAGGCCAATGTCGAATATTGAGCAGCAGCGCCATCTGCAGATTCTTTCAAATATTTACCGAGTACGTTATGTGGGCTATAATGCATTCCCGTGGGCTTTGCAGGTAGGTAGGTCTAGCTTGGTCAAGAATTAATAGGTTTTGTTATTGTGTTAGTATGGGGAAATGTCATCTCATTTGTTTTGTTCTTTTTATGTTATACAATAGGCTGGGCAAGCACACAACCACATTGGGAGCAGGTTTAACAATTAAATGATTTACCCTTGCACACATAACAGCTGTATTGTTTGTGAAGTTAATGAGGTGTTCCACGAATACCTTAATTTGCATTGATATCTGTGTGTATAATCAGTTTCACTGTGCAAAGAGCATTCTGTATCTTATGCAAAGTTATTCCAACTACCTCTTCATCAAAACTCGGTGACAGTAACTGTAGTCTACAGGAGCAGGTATAATATTATTTATTATTTCAATGGTAATATATATTGTATTAAGAAATGTGCAAGCAATGTGGTGGTGGCAGTGTATCTGTTTTCATTTAAGTTTAACATGAACTATACCGGTATATCAATGCCATAGCGATAAACTGCTTGCTTTTTCTGTAATGTATTGAACTGTACTGTACACTTTATGTGAACTTGGCAGATGTCTAATGTGAGTCTTCAATCAAACAGAAAAGATGACAGTGATATCTATGAGAGTGATATCTCTATATTCCCTCCTTCAAGTCACGATACTCATGGGTAAGAAAGCATGTCAAATGTATACATCATGTTGTGAACATGTTAGCACAGCTGACTATATCTGCATTATCTTGATATATCTGTAATCTTTGTTTGTAGGTGGGGTTCACATAACCGCTCTCTGTGTCCCTTACATGTGTTTCAGCTGTCATACACAGAAAATGAGTGAGATATACAATTTATAGTTAATGTTGTTATCATTTGTTTGTTTGTTAGTTTGTTTGTTTGTTAGTTAGTTTGTTAGTTAGTTAGTTAGTTATTTGGTTGCAACTTTTCTGCCCCACATCAAGAAACACAATCTTTCTGTTTTTGTTCATGTACAGATAATTGTTCATCTTGTGTTAATATTTCTGAATGCGGTAATGGTAAGTATATCAAATGTATGCAGAATTATTATATCTTATTGATATATTACTGTACAAAAGGCAAATTATTGGACTGTTTATCAATTAATGTACTTGTTACTATTCTCATTCTATAATGACTCTACATTGGAGTAGTTACTGACACTTGCAAAAAAGGTATTTCAGCATTTTAATATTTTACCATATTTCAATATTCCATTATTATATCCAATGATTATTTTATTCCCTGATAATGTGTTTCCCTGAACATCTGTTCATGTAGCAACGTTTGACGTGCATCTCATCTCCAGTACGGGCGCGTACACTTTCAACGAGGGTGATTTGATCACTCTTAATTGTTCATCCAACATGCCAGATGATTTACAACCCCTCTTGTTTACATGGCAAAAGGACAATGTGGCTGTGCTTGGGAATGAAAGCACTCTCTCATTCCATGTGTACGCCAAAGATCAGGGGAGCTATACCTGCACCGTTTATAGTGCCTGTGGTGAAGACACGTCATCTCCACAACATGTCACTGTAAATAGTATGTAGAACATTTCATTACTGATCTAGAGTGACAATGCTGTATTGCATACTGTATATATATATAGTGTAACAAGTTTATGTTGCCCCATGTCTGTTTTAATATGCTCAATGTTATTTTACTTGTTGAGTTTCTTGTTTTTTTTTTCTCTAAATGTTTGAACTTTGTAATGGTGTGGTATCTTATATATATATAAAAAAATATATATATATATATATTTTTTTTTTTGTTTTTTTGTTAAATGAAAGGACTGATCCTCTTAATGGTCATACTTGCATAATCATTAACAGACTTGGTTGTCATTCTGTCTGACTGCTTATCTGTGCCCATCCCATCTGTCCTGTTATTCAGGCAACGTTGTGCTGCTACTGGTGATCTGTGGCGGCTCGGCCATAGGCTTCATCTTAATTCTGGGGCTGGCCATGAAGTACAAACTGAAAAAAGAGAAAGGTGAGACTCTGGGCAGGTGTGTGTCAAATATCAAATGTTTTAAGAGTAAATAAACCCACACATGTACGTGAAAGGTAGGCCTGACAAACTCAATGTGTGTGTGTGTGTGTGTGTGTGTGTGCTCATTCATGTGATTGACAGGCAAGGTAGATTAGGAAAAAGGCCAATTAAGGAAAAATGCGCTGACTGATCAGAATTATTTTGGGCGGCGTCAAGCTTCTAAATTATATTCTCACAGAGTATTTCACTCACTGATAGCTGACAGATGTCTATGGCATTTTAAAGAAACCACAACATGTATAGCTATTAAATCCTACTGTGTCTATTCACCTTTAACTAGCTGTTTTGATTGGTCGTGATTGATCTTTGAATCCACCCTTGATCTATCATCATAATATTATCAGAATAATTAAGTAATATTTTATAGCTGTTGATTAATGATACATTACACTTGATCTGTAAATGTGCGATAAACGGTTATAAAATAATACAGTTTGGGTCAAATTCAGCGAATATCTCCTCATCGTCCACTATAGTTGCTGTTTCTGTGTGCATGCTGAAACATAAGCTGCTGTTGCCCTATACAGCCCTGTGTCTGTAAACGGCAACACAAACACAGCAGACTGCACCACACAACGTCCTTGGCCATGCGTGTCTAATTTGGGGGCGGGGCTTCTGAGAGAGAAGGGAGCACCTTATGGCATTGAAGGGAGATGTGTTTCAGTTCAGAGACGTTCAGATATCAGCAATCTTTCTGTCTTTCTATAGTATTGCTAAGTTGCATTACCTATTATTACACACATATTCGTTAAATTCAGACTTTAAGTAAATGCGGAATGAAGTGGATCGAAATGGCATAGAGCGGATTATTTTTTAAACTAATTTGTAAATACATTTGAACTCAACCAAATTATTTACAAAGGAATACATTATCAATATCAGCATTTGTAATGAGGGCACCTATGACATATTGCCGAAATAGCTTGTTGCGTGGGCTGTATGACAAGAATGGAATTATGACATTTTACATGTAAATGTAATTTGCATTCTGGACAGGATGTGCATGATCACAATAAAAATATATATTACATGTCCACTCTGCCCTCTCTCTCTCTCACCCCTCTCTCTCCCTACAACCCCCTTCCCCCCTCTCTCTTTATTTAGTTGGTAATACCAGAAGGATGAACCAATTGCAAGGCGGGCTCAGACCTGACGGGATGAGACCAAGAATTTAAGAAGTGAATTATTCCTTCATCTGTCTAATCTTTATTAACATTTGAATGCTTTTCAGTATAAAATTGTAGATATACAGTGTATATACTGTATTTGTGTGTTGATGGGTGCGTGTTTAGGTATGGATGTGCGAGGTTCTAGGACAGTTGGCACTGTTGAGACTGTAAGACACTTTCTAAAACCAAGGCAGGTCCACTGTGTAATTTAGCAACCGACTGGCCCCACCACTGGTCAGATAGCCGGCTCGGTTGGTGCAAAAGAGCATTGAAATGTTATAATCCAGGTGTAGTGCATGCCTGCTAAAAATAGTCTTACTGAAAACCTCCCTCACAGGATAACTCCCAGAGTGGGAATTTACAGTAGTAATAGTTGTATGTGATATGTAATTAATTACGATAAGTGACAGAATACAATATTCTCAGGATTTTACAATTTGTCATTATTTATTAGTTATGTGTTATATTAATTGAAATAAACAAGCAGACATTGTTGTGTCTTGTGTTTATCTGCTCTTATAGTGACAGTGATATAATGTATGTTCACCTGCAGAAAGCATTATCCTTGAACAATGCCTGTCTTCTAATATGCGTGTTTGTATGTGTGGTTGTGTGTGCATCTACAGACATGTTTTGTCTGTAGATGAGAGACCACAGCAGCATTTCTCACAGACTATTAATCCATTTGTATTTTTTTACTTACAAGCAATACATGCATTTTTAGATCTACACATATACATATCTATCTATTTATGTTATATGTTTTACATGTACAGTACATGTATACTACTGCATTAATGTGCAGGCAGCGGTCTCCTAATTTCGTCCGCGGCTGTATCTGTGTCATACAGTAGTAGAGCTGTTTCCTAGGTTTCCTCCATAGCAGGTGGCTAAGGGATAATCCAGGCAAAGCCTAACTGCAGAGTGGAGATGGAGGAATATATCGAGGGAGGGCAGGGTGGCCGTTGGATGGAAGTCTACAGCTAATTTGGGCCTCTTAATCCTGGTTCCATCCAACCTCCTCCTGCTTGCTAAAGGAGCAGCTGAAGCCCAGGTAGATGTGATAGCAGCTCTCACAGAAGCACAAGATAACTCACCTTTTCTTTGTTTTGGTGTTGTGTTGTTCGTTATTGTGGGAAGAGGAATATCAGGTGACTGTGGGTCTGTCATTTGACTTGCTGTCAGCCTGAATAGCAGGGAATATCTAAATGCTCTGCTAGAGAATGTAGCTGCAGCCTTCAAGACAAGCCACAGGGACACATCACCATGGGAGAAGCTCAGAAGGTAGGCAGCCAGGAGTGGATGCCATATAGAACCAAATATCCCTCTGGTGATAATACTGGTCACTTAATGCATTCAAAGTATTAAACAGACTGTAAGCATGCGCTTGTGTTAGTTCTTATGTACGGCACAATGTGTAAATTATTATACATAGTATTATTGCTGAATGTGGTTTGTCTACCATCACCTATTGCATCTTAACCTTCCTGGAGGGGTGAATTAATTCCTCTGTGGTCACTTCCCAAGGTTTCTTCCCTTTTTTTCCCCATGGGGTTTTAATGGAAGATTTTCCAATGTTCTACAGCCCTTTGAGACTGCAATGTTATTAAGGGATATATAT
>JAODUH010002318.1:0-11678 GCA_027564835.1 Typhlichthys subterraneus | reverse complement strand
TGTAATATACATGGATTACAGGGGAGGGAATCACTCAATCACTCCAATAAATTCAATGTGACTGCCTTTTTGCCTGATTTTCTTGTTGCATTGTTATTTACACACACACACACACTCACAGATAACATTTATACTAAGCTCATTGCTAGTCACATGGCTACCCGTCCTCACGTTGTCTGTGATTGTGTTGTGCTCTGTAATGCTGACACATTCAAATTAATTTAGCGTGGTGAAGTAATCGCTATAGTGAGAAAGGACAATGTTAAATTAGGATTTAGGATCGTACGAAATTCTCAGGCAAGTATCACGCTCACTTCTGATTTTTTTAAACAAAGCATTGCAGTTTAAATCCTCAAAAATACAGTAAAAAATTACGTTGTTGTGTTAGTTTAATTTAACCCCGATCTCAATGCCTGCGTTTGAGAAACACGTTCCCAGTTCATTGACTTTGTTACTATAGCGATTCAAAAGGTCAAACAGATAAGAGTGATATTTTGAAAGACGCCACTTCAGAGTCACACTTGGATACAGTTTTCATTAACCCAATATGTGGCTACGACCACAAAATGGCGTACAAGTTGGAAATCTTGCTCTCTACTTTTTGATAAAATACTATTAGGAAATTTGAATTTCTTTTGCATTGCCTATTGCCTTAAGTTTACAATGATTAATATAATGTTGCCATTGCGTTGTCATGAGTTTTGGTACTATGCACTACAAACTCTAGCTCTGCAAGATGCAGTGCTCAAACTGCTTTCAATTAACATGAATAACAAGTCATTTCAATTTTTCTGGGCGTGTGTAGACATCCATTGCAGTGCATCAGCATCTAGATATTATTTAATGTGTGTTACTGCATCTACTGCTGCTGAGTATGCCGGCAGGAAAGATAAGAAGGTAATTTTCCACATAACAGCCAGATAACGGTGTTCTGCTGCTATTAGTGAAATAGATTGCTACTCCAACAAGAGGGTCTATTGATCCTAATGGAAGAAGTTCTCTTTCCTGCTTGCCTCCAGCTCCGAACAATCTATTTAAGCACAGTGTCCGCTACACAACAGCATTCCTGACATTTGTAGGGATTCAGAAACTAGTTTTGATACAATTGATGTCTCTTAAAGTTATTTATCATAACGGATAATATATGTAGACTGAAGCCTCATTACATGAATCATAATTTAGAAAGAAAGATGCAACTGCATGTTCCATCTTCCCAGCAGTCATAATGTTACATGGCAGTATATGAATATCTTATTTAGTATATCAAATTAACACACATCTCTTTTTGTCTTTTCTCCTGACCTTCCAGATCTGGGGAATCGTACATTGAAAGTGCTTGTGAATGGCTGTACTTTCAAAAAAATACTTGGCAGTTGATTGGATGAACCATCTGGTCGTTTTTGCTGTCGGCACCATGGTAGGCACACCTAAACCACGCCCATATAGCTATGAACACAGCGCTCATTGGAAAACCAGACCCGTATAGCTATAAACACGACCCTGATTGAAAAGTTCAGTTGCTTTCCAGACTGATTCTCATGGCGAAATTTAACTGAAGCTCATCTGAAGATGATCTCGCGAGGCTAGGCTAGCTCCAAAGTTAATGTAAAACCAAAACAAGCAAATCTCTAATAACACCAACTCCAAACAATATAGGAGCACAGCCGTACTCAACAATATGTTAGGGATTCATGCAGTTTCAGAGATGATTACCGGTGACAAACATGCATATTAAAGAACAAATAACTGTAATGGAATGAATGGGCTAATCAGAGCTAGTGAGTTTCAGGAATCAAGCTGACGCAAACACACTCCAACGGCAAAGATCAGCAGTTTGTGGAAACACACGTATTCAATCACTGTGGCTGCTTTTTGAACAGCACTTAACATACAACACACACACACAAGACAAGAAATGTCACTCACATGTTTGGACAGGTTGGCGCTCTTCGAATCCACATCGTACCTGGAGAGTATTAGACAGAAGAACACTGGGGTGAGACAATGTGTTAGCAGGTTACAGATGTTGACAGGACCACATCTCGGGGTAGAACTGGTTACAGATGGGAGAAGTTGGTCGGTGAAAATAACAACACAACTAGGGATATTTCACTGGACGTCATTGCAAGCATCACACCATTCACTAAACCGTGATTAGCTCTCTGCATTACTGAAGGACAACTGCTTGCTTTATTGATGGCATGGAGTGAAACATTTAAAATAGAGACAGGCAACATTTTTGATAGAATTAATTTAATGTTTGTTTGCTTACATACTTAATGGGGATATCTTATACTCATACAGCATGTCAAATATCTTCACAAGTATTCACAACATGCGCTCTATGCTAAAGCTTGAAGATGGAAAAACTAGGGCAGCTACTGTGCCACCCAGCCTGCACACTTGAAATATCGAGACCTATTTCATAGATTGGTCTTCACAGTTCAGGGTATTTCACAGTGTCTAAATGTGGACATTCCATTCCTCTGAAACAGCTAGTGATTTGCTCTCCAGCAGTTTCAAGGAAGAGGTGAAGAGGTTTTTGCTCCTAGACTAGTACACACACATGCATGTGTGCATGCACCACACACTGTGCGGATATAAGGATATACATTTATATACAATTGTGCCTAATATAGAAATGATTAGAGTCATACAAACAAGAAATACTTCATATGCACTCAAAAACACTTGAAAACCCCTGTGTCATTTTTGACACACTTTTCTTCCTGGACATATTGTTCAGTTGGTGATGCCCTAAATTGATTGGCTGACATCTGACTGGAATGGGAGGATAGGACAGAGACTATTGGTTACAATCCAGAAAAAATCTGTCTTACTGGCTTGTTTTACACAATGTTCCAGACAGTTCAAAGCTAAGTGGTTTCAGGTCCCTTCAGACAACAAAGGGACACCGTAGGCACTACATACAATGCACACCACGACTAGGTCGGTCTTGAGTACAACATGGTCTTGATGCCTCTGCACTGGGCAAATTCAGTATTGAGTAGGGATGGCATGATCCAGTTTTCTCAGTCCCGATATCGATACAGATACCGGCACTTTGGGTATCGGCCAGTACAGAGTACTGATCAGATTAATTTATAACTAATTACCTTTTAAGTTAAATTGCAAAGTAAATGACAGCCAATCTCTATTTTAGGACTTAGATGTATTTTAGAAACCTGCTGCTGATAGTGTGGCCTGTGTAGGTTAGACATGGCTGATGCTTGACAGTAGACCTACGCATGTAAATTATTTGAATTGGATCAGCCCCATGGATCAGTTACAACGGTCCAATTGTCACCGATACTGATCCAGCTATTTAAGTCAGTATCGGACCGATTTCCGATCTCAGTATCGTATCGGTGCCATCCCTAGTATTGAACACTGCTGTGTCTAACTAAGTTACACTTGTAGCTTCTCAGCAACACCTTTCCCAAGATGATATACTGAGCAAACACAATCCATGGCACTGTGTTCGGGAGGATGAGTTGCGTCTCCTTGGTGTCGAGAAGAGCGAATCTTTGTTCTGCTACAAACCCTGGTTTTATAGACTCTGCATGGTTGCGATAGTAAGCTATTACTGATTTGTTAATACCAAAAAAGAGCAGCTATATATGCAATTGTTTGTTGGATAATTGTTTGTTGGCGTACATCCATTTCTTTAGCGATCTACATGATACCATACACCGTTTATTAATGTATGCTAACAAAATGACAGTGTGTGTGTGTGTGTGTTTGATAGATATTGTGGCTGACGCCATTACATTAAGACTCCCTTCGTTACAAATATGCAGCATTCACATTTCCATGGCTTTGAGGGATCTATGAAGTAAACAATCAGAATGTAGCCATTCCGAGTGTACTTTTCAAAACAGATGGCTGACTCAATGTGCCGTTACATACAGTAGAGTGCCTTATTGTTCCCGTGTGTTCTTTATCGGCATACCAGTGTGGCGTCCACGTAAACACAGTTAGCACCAGTATGCAGTCCTGTCACACAGACTGTCAGTTAGACTGACAGGACTGAACGATATAGGCAGAGGCTGGAAGAAGGAGAGATGAGGAAGACAGACAGAGAGAGAGTGCACACAGACAAATGTGTATCCAAACACGGACAAGTGATGTAGACACATCCGAGTGTTGCAGAGCCAAAGGGACACATAGGAAGGGCTCCCAGTGCTATTTATAGCCTACCATGTATCCTGGCTGTGCCATCAGTCTTTCTTAGAACCCTGTGTGTGTGTGTGTGTGTGTGTGTGTGTGTGTGTGTGTGTGTGTGTGTGTGTGCAGGCATGCATACAAAATGCATTAATCAGTCGTGTGTATGTGCAGTGGCGTATGCACACACAAATGCACACACACACACAGAAAGACGGCCACATAGTCAATGGTGTGAGATTTTGTCAGATTGGGCAGATTGTAAACCACAGAGAATGCGCTCGCGCACACACACACACACGCGCACGCACACAACACACAGCACACAGCAAGCCATGCTCCTGAGCGTCGAACATGAACAATTACAAATTCCCATTTGGGACAGGACATAAACAAATAATAAGCACGCCCTTTGTTTAGTGTTTGTGAACATTGCCCGTAGAGGTACAGCATATCACAAAACAAACTGGTCAAAAGTAACACTCCGTACAAAACAGATTAATGCAATGATACTGTAAACGCCTAACTTAAAGTATACAATTATGTTACTGTATAAATTATGCATTGATTCCCGCTGGCAAAACGCTTTGATATTTAATAACATGAAAAGTTGGACTATACGGTTCCTTAAATTAGAACATTGGCATTTACATAAAGATTACGTTCAGGACCTTGGACCTTGAATAAAAGCTATAGCATACATTCAGCCAGATCATTCAGGAAGACATGTCTGACTTTCTCACTTCTATTTATATATCTAATCGTTATACAATGCAATATGCTGACAGCAGGGAAATATGACATCATTAGCGATGGTTAATGGCCACAGGAGACAATATAGATGCCAGGGCAGAGACTGGCATTGCATACAAAAGTAGGAAAACAGAGTAGATTTGGAGGGTTAAATGCTTCTCTCTCCCTGAAGGCATCTGTCAACTTCTATATCACATCCTCCGATCCCCGTTACCCCAGTTGTTATGGTAACCATGGCTAAAATTGCACACACACACACACACACACAAAACAGACAGACACACGTGCACAATGAGCACACAATAATACACACCTTGGTAAGAACGCACATGCCTGCTCATCTCTCAACAGAGAGGCTCTGCCCACCTGACCTGTTGACCTTACTCATGTTAAATGACATTCTGAATATCCACTCTGACAGTACAGATGAGATACACACGCACAGAGACAGATACACAACACCACACAAAGCTTTTATTAAAAAAGTAATTATAATAAAACTAGAAAAGGTCAGAGAAACACATTCCCTCATAAAGATCTGTTTGACCCAAGGTTGTTAAGAGCCTTTAGGTCGTCACAAAAAAAATTTGGCATTTTTTTGTTTTGTTATTTACATTGCTCAATATGAATAGAGAAGGTCACAGCCAATGAGGTTTAATAAAGTTTTTTGTGAATTTGGTCAGTTTAAGTGGAATTTAAGGATTAGTTTTCTTCCCAAAAGGAAAATTTCATTACTTTTGAATTATAACTGGCTATCACTTCCATTGTAAAACTGCCAATCGGCTGGTACTGTATGGGATAATTGTGAAAACCGCATTGTTCAATGATGTGAAATAAGTTGGTGTGTTTAATCATTAGAATCAACATATTATAGGAGTTTACACAGATTCAAGATTAATTACTTACAAGTCAAACCGTAGATTTTGGCGCTCCTCAAAGAAGTAGTCCAAAATAAATTTTCGCACGAAGTCAGGGTTTAATGTGTTGTCAATCACCTCCGTTCTCCCAAACTAGACACAGATACACACAACAAACATGCAGGCAGACATGTGGAGATTAAATTATTTCCACATCACAAGATAAAATTTGGCCTCATAAACTGAAGACATACAAAACCAATCTTATATCCTGTTATTTACATGAATACGTGTTGTTTTTAAACGTGAAAGCGGCTCATGTAAACCAATAAACTCTAAGAGGAGGCTGCAAATTGAACCCTGGATTTAAGTCAAAGGTGGGTTAGTTGGGTCGGCAGTTGTTTAACTCAACGTATTAATAATTCATGTAGATGGTGGGTTATTCAGAACTATGAATAACTGAGAATGATTGGGGCTAGAGAATTCGCACCCCAATTTGCATGCATGCATATTCATGACTTTCGGAACCACATCATATTTATATGGATTACATAAAACATTTTAGAGATAAATTACATCTTATTCTACTGTATACCACCATGTAATCCAGTATAATTCAAAAAGATTTGTACATTTAAAAAAATAACTGTAAATAGACTGAACATGTAAACGATTCATGTGTAGGTCTAATTAATACCTTTTTGAACCAGAACCATTCTTCACATACATTTGTGTCTAATGCATTTCTTTAAAATAGTATATTAACATTTTAACATGAATACTTTGATACAATATCAAAACACATTAATTTTAACAAACAAAAAAACATGCCCTCACCTCTCTCCACTCTTTGTTACCGACACCTTGTATGTAGAGAACGCAAACTGTGAACACAGCACATTCATTACTTGATAAACATTTGTCTTTCACCTGTAGTATATCAACCTCTGTTATATTACAGGTGAAATACAATAAGAATAATGTCAACGTGGGGGAAAACAACCTTACTTTAGGGTTTCTGCATTTAAATCAATGGGTAGCGCTAGCTAGTGTTAAATTGATAGCATAACATCTATGGCAAGCCCAATAACATTTACTCTGTTTCTACTATAGCTACTACTAAGCCACTAGTTGCCTAGTGTAACCCCAGACCCAATATTTACTTTGTGAATATAGTCTGGTCATGCTCTATTCGGAAGTGTTAACAGTCGTAATCTGATTTATTCTGAAACTATTGGACAGCTTTTTAATCAATCGGCATTGTTAAAACCATTTTTAATCGCCTCATGACTTCAGTCTCATGGCACCTGCACACCCCGATTGTGTCGCCAGCAGGGTGTCTGTGAAAACAGTAATACGAACAGGGTTTCCAGACTATAATCTCATCATATATCTCATAATCAAAAAAGATTTATCTGAGAGCACTAGTCGGGCTGAGCCAGTGTAACTTGTTATGCCAATAAAGTGAATATGTAGGGGGGGTACTGTTACTTTTAGTTAATGACTAGTTTCGATTGACTAGTCTAGACTAGCCTTACAGGAATAAATGTTAGAACGGCTTGCCATATTGTGCTGCCAAAACCTGTGTAAATACTGTAAAATAAATACATGAATACATCACACGTGAATTAATCACTTAGCAAATATGAAGATCAAAGAATATAATTTTCTATTTGTTGAGTCCCAATGTATGAATTTCCTCCTTCACACACACACACACACACACACACACCTGCCAATACACACCGCTGGCTGTCAAGCACTCAATCAGTATTTGTTCTGGGGAGTTTTTATGATGAATCGCTCTCTCCATTACCCCCTGTCCTCCTCTCTCACACACACACACACACACACACACACAGTCTACATCAAACACACGCACAGAACCACCGCTGTTTGCTCACTGCAGCTAATGAGCTATGAGAGAGAGGGGGTCATGAGAAAGAGACTAACTGGAGCTCAGGTTTGCATCTAATGAGAGAGGATAGAGAGAGAGAGAGAGAGAGAGAGAGAGAGAGAAAGGGCGAGATGGTTGCTTTGATGCAGGGAGAAAATGACAAGTGACCCAGGGCATTTCTCAGCAGATAGTTTCACTTCCTTGCATTGTCGCCTGCCTCACCACAGCGTAATAACACTGGAGGCTCCCGGCCTGAGCACGATCGTCGTCGCTATGCTCTAACATGCAGAGAATCCTCGCCCACACTGGTTCTATAGGAAAAGGCTTATAAGATGGTGTCCATTGCATTAGTCAGAGTACCCTTTGGCTGTTGTAGGGGCAATGTACGGAACAGAAGTGATTCTTACTTGGGTCTGATTTGGAGAAGGTGTCTCTGTCCAGTAGGTTTCTGTTGAAGGAGACAAACAGGATATTATGTGTCATAGAGACAGGCTTGCTGTGTGAAATGCATGTTAATATAAATACACTAATACACTTTAGGTCTTAGTGGTATTTTACACAAAAATGGAACACATTTAACACGGTGACTACATTTAACACGGTGACTATCTCCTTCTGGCGGGCCCTAAGCCCATCGTACGTGGGTTAAAGGTAGAGTCACTCTGGAGAAAGCTTGTTGATGGTGCTCTCTCAGATGTTCTGACTGCCACAATGGTAACGAATTGCCAAGGCTAGGATATTGTTGTGTGGTGCGGTCTGCACAGCTTTGTTCCCATTTACAGGACCACGGCTGTGTAGAAACACCAGATTCTTTCTTCAGCGAGCACACACCCAACAGAGCTCACCCACAGTTTCCCCAACCCCGCCTGCACGTTTTCAAAACAAAGCATGTCAGTTTGCTGTGGCAAACCAAACTTTCTTTCTTGTTTTGGGGGTGTTCTATTACACAGTGGGACGAAATGTTAAAAAACACACACACACACACACGCACACACACGCACACACACACACACACGCGCGCGCTTTTCCCTTTGAGAGAATTAAGACTCATGCATGCTCTGAACAGCTGGTGCACGAAGCACCAGCGTCAGATGTGTTAGCACTATAACTGGACCCCACAACAAGTGTGAGTGCTAGCGTGTGTGTGTGTGTGTGCATGTGTCTACTGTATACGTGATGATTGCAGGGCTTCCACCTGAGAGGATAATGTGAATGAGTCATGCCTTTCTCCCTCTATCTTTTATTTTCCAGAGGAAGAGCTCAGTGAGGAGCTTCTCCTACCACACCGAGTGGAGAAAATTAAGTGGCAAGGTTAAACAAGGAACTGGCGTCGCAAGACATTCCCCTACGCAACGAGCACAGCCATGTTATAAAACATGACTAGAGAGCCACTTATGTGTCTTCTTCTACTTTGAAGGTGGCGCTTTCTCTACTAGACTTAAATATAGTTTTCTGATGGATCCAAATTGGTTTCATCTTATGTAATCTATTTTGCTGTAATAAAACAGTCAGAAATGCGTACATCAGAATGTTTCACGTCATTCACATTATTACTTCGTCACTAGCCTCACAGGCTCACACTCAGACCGTTGATACAAATCCAAGGGTCTGACGCACACACTTATTAATAGATGGACGCATTTAAAAAAGAGAAGATGGTGGCTTGTACTTCTCAGTAGCTATGTTCAGCTGTGCAGTGATACTCAAGAACCAAGGGCTGAAGAGACGTTGCCATCTATAGAAGAATGTGAAACCAAAGCACACAGTACCTACAGTCAAAAGAACCGGTTAGCCAAAGCCATCTTTTTCATTTGCAAAACCACACCGTGCCAAAATCACAGATGTTTCGCATAAAGCTATTAGCTTCCTGTATAAAGATACAGTTCTACAATCCTCGTCACAATGGTGTTAATCACAAGTGCCTTGTTGGTCTCTATTCAGTACAACAATAGCATAATGTAAGTGGGAGAATATCCATATTCAACGTATTTGTTGCGTGTGTGTGTGTGTGGGGGGTTTCACGGATTACTTTTGCCCGGTTACATTAGCTGTTACGTTAGCCGTTAACCATTTTATAATTACACACATTAAATAATTATTCAGTAATTACCCGTATAGTACATCATTACAGTTAATATTACATGGCCAAGCGTGACGTTGCCAGCTGGATTAAAACAGGTCAGTGAAAAGGTATATGACGAGCGCGCTGACAGAAATACCAGGTGGCTACAAAGCACACAGGCAGTAGAAACAGACCAATCAGCAGGCAAGCAGGCAGGCAGGCAGGCAGGCAGGCAGACAGACAGACAGACAGACAGACAGACAGACAGGCAGATGGGTCAGACAGCGTCCTCCTTCACACAGATGACGGCTCTGCCATAATTATTTCTGAAGGGGCTGTTATACCAAGGCAGGGCAAAGGCAGGCTGGGGCTGTCTCTGAAGCACAGGGGAACACGCACGCACACACACACACACACACACACACACACACGCACACACACACGCACACACACACACGCACACACACGCACATGCTGTACACTGCAAGTAGCTGTAGGGAGCGGGTAGAGACACACAGACATTTGCACTAGAGACGTGCATTTTGGTCATTTTGGCTCTCCGGGGCTGTGTAGAAACACCAGCTTATATCTTCAGAGCGCACACATACTGTAACAGCAAGCTAGCAGAGTAAATATTCACTGAATTTGACAGTATTTGCTTACAATCGCTGGGTTTAAGTGGCAATTCAAATACAGTACACTGCAAGAATGTCATAAAGTGCACACACACATTTTTTTTTAATGCAGGCACGCTAGGGCTGCACGATTAATCGAATATCAATCTCGATTACGATTTTGGCTTCAACGATTAAATGAACATGAAGGTGGTACTTCCTCGGAGCCCCGAGCGGGCCACACAAAGCCACACTTCCACTGAAAATTAGCAGGAATGTAGCACAAGATGGAAGTGATTTCCGTGGTCTGTTTATAATTTGAGTGCAATAAAAATACATTGTTCATAAAATCAATGAATAACTGTGAAAAATAATCGTGATCTCAATATTGATCAAAATAATCATGATTAGCATTTTGGCCGTAAGTGCAGCCCTAAGGCACGCTATTTCAAAAGATGAGATGAAACAAGACCAAATCTGTTTTATGGATATTACTTTTTCAAGACTTCGAAAATATCACAAATCAAATCTGTATACAAGTGAAGGCAGCTTTTAACCTGCATTGCAAGTGTTAAATACATTCTGTCTATATACAGCTCACTCCTTCATTCAGTCCTGTCCTGTCCTCCACCCCCCCGGGAAGAAGGGGCTTTCCCCGTCCCTTCTTTCTCTCTTCCTGTACCTATGTCACGCTCTCTATTCGGCTTTGACCGTGACCTGAATAATGGCTCTTTAGAGAATATGTCATCTCACTCAAACACAGCATGTCGACACACACACACACTGAATGACAATAAGTGTAAACCCATTTACAGTCTCCTTGTTTTCAGAGTGGATTACTGGATCCACCTGCCCTTCTACTGTAGTTTCTTGTCTAATTTTCACTTGTCCATCATTGTCTTCAGGCATCCAATAATTACTAGTTAGTCTCCATATGTTTATTTTGTTCCTTGTCGGTCGATGTTAACTTGTGTTTAATTTACATTGTGTCGTTGTTCCCTGTAATACTGAGATTAAAGCTTCTGAGTTCACTTGGATCCAGTACCCAAACAAAAGCATTACACTACCAAGCCAGGTTGTACTGTACAGTAGGCTTTCAATGTGCTCTCAGCTGACAGCCAAACACAACAAATACTCAAGTTCAGATTTGTAGTGTTGCACAGCATTCTTCAGCATTACAAGTATTCAGAACTACACACACATCATCTCTCTCTTGCACACACACACTCATCATCTCAGAACAGATAGTGGAGTTCTCTCTCTCTCTCTCTCTCTCTCTCTCTCTCTCTCTCTCTCACACACACACACAGAGAGTGATTGTATGCCACTGA
>JAODUH010002317.1:0-12128 GCA_027564835.1 Typhlichthys subterraneus | reverse complement strand
GTCTTCTGATAGTGTAGTGTTGGTAGTGGTCTTGTAGTGTTGGCAGTGGTCTTCTGATAGTGTAGTGTTGGTAGTGGAAAATGCTGGAAGATGGTTCAGCGGAAGGTGGGGTGGGGGGGCATGGGAATGGGCTGTGGCCGTGGAACAGAGGTTGGATAGGCTGTGTCTGGTGTCCTGGAAAGTTTTCGTAGAAGGGAATGATGAGCAGCAGCCAAGAAGAACAAAAAAAAGTGGTGGCTGGTGTAGGAAGGTGGTGGGGGGGGAATGTTGATATTAGCTAAGACAACTGAATATGAAGTTATTATGGCAGACATACTGTAATGCATTGCAATAGCATGCAACACACACACAGAGACAAGCGAAGAATGGCATTTGGATATCATCGGGATGCAACTACTGGGAGCAGGAACACCCAGAGCCACGCCTAGCACTGACAGCAGCTTGGGTCGGCATCTATCAGGAGCGTTGTTTTGCATTTGCAAGGGGAGGTTCCATAACATACATCCTATAATCAAAGAGAGGACCTGAAAGGTCTGATGGATTCAACATCCCCACAATGTATTTACACACAACGGCAACAGAAGCTGCTAGCTATTATTGCATCATTTAAAAACCCAATGGGTCTGGTCAAGCGTGTACAGTAATGTAACAAAACAGAGGTGCGTCCAACTCAAAATAAGCTCCTCGCGTGTAAAAAATATATCCACTGAACGAGAAAATGTCTTCTTCCAAACTTTTCGGTATAATGTGAGCTAATATTTTTTGTGTATGTCAAGCAAGTCTCGTGCTCTTCGCCCCTGGTCCCCCCCTGGTCCCCCCCTGGTCCCCCTGTGTGTCGTTTCCTTGTTGGTGTGCAGCAGCGTGCTCGGTGTGACTTGCTAGCGCACCGCGCAAACAAGCTCTAATCAGCTCACCTCCTTGGGCGTCAGCCTCTGGCCCATGGCACAAGAAGCCACGCCAGGGGACCACCCAAACCTTACCTGGGCCCCATACACCCCGAATGCCTCACACACACACACACACACACACACACACACACGCACATTGAGCCACATATACCACAGGCGGTATACAGCACCTATATAATCTTGTTGTCCGTTTATTGCACATATACACATGTAGATTTACGCTATAATTATTCACGTGATTATTCACACTGAGTACATGATCTTGTGTGTGTGTGTGTGTGTGTGTGTGTGTGCGTGGAGGGGGAAGGGGGGGGGAGGGGGGGGGGGGCATGCTTGGTCTGTGCAAGTTAGCAGAAAAGCCTTGAGGGCTTTTTCTTACACAGGGGAAAAGATATGAGTGGGACCAAGACGCTCTTGTCAGTTATTGACTCTGACACTGACCTCGTGCCTGCACATCCCCACATTTCACACACACACACACACACACACACACACACATGCGAGTGAACGAGTGAACGAGTGAGCGAGTGAGCGTCCGAAAGGAAGGCCGTAATGGGTCTACATGATGTGGTGCAAACAGTAGAGCAGTGTGTTCTCATCCATCCACTTCATATGCTCAAGAGCATTCAACCTGGACAAAATGGTGATATCACGCTAAACATCCAAAGGCTTACATGATGTCGATAGACACGTAGTAATAGCAATATGGTGTTTGAAGGTTACCAATTTGCTACTGTAGGAGTGGCAGGAAATATGAGCCCCCTCAGTCACACACACACGCGCACACACACACACACGCACGCACGCAAACGCGCACGCACGCAAACACACACACGTGTTTTGTTAAGGATGGGTTGGGGGGTAAGGTCGAGCTAGATCAGCAACGTGCCCTCTCTAAGTTTCACTATGTGTATATGTGCTTGTATAGGTTTCTGGGTCACGACTGTGGTTTGCTTGTCCTGTACACGTTGTTTCTGAGTAACACTGCAATGTGAAGATGTGGGGGCTGAGTATAGGTGATGACCTTTTTTGATGTAGAAGCAAAATAGTAATCTGCATAGCTGAAGCAGTAAAGTAGTTGTAAAGAATGGAAGAACTACATTTTATCTCTGGCAAAATGGCCATGCCTGCTGTCGGCATCCAACTAATGAACTCATTCAACGATATCACATCCATCGTGGCCCTAAGATGCATTTTAAACTGAATGTATTCTAGCTGTTATGGAAAATATTACTAAATGAGAAAAGTTTATTAAAGCTTATTAGCTACTATAATGTAGGTCCACTGACTGCTTGGCACCGTGGTTGCCATGGTGAACAGGGACCCAAGCTCTGGTTTTATCTCCATGGTGACGTATGAGGGCTTCCATAATTTCCTCTCAGGCCAGACTTCACAATAGGCAGATACGTGTCTGTCTGTCTGTGTGTGTGTGTGTGTGCGTGTGTGTGTGTGTGTGTGTATTCACATGCAGATGTCTGTCTGAAGCAGCCAACGCTCTCACACGACCTTACAGTACCAGCTTCCCAGCAGTCTTTCCATGTTCTCATCCATCCACCCCTCCCAATCCTGATGCTTTTCCTGCCCGACTGACAAGCGGAGGCTGGGCCTGGGGGTGTTGACCTCACCATTAGGACAATGACCACACCGCTTCTGGCTCTCTCACAGCCCAGCAGTAGTTAGTGTTCCTATCCAGACTGAAATAGACCAATATAACAAATACTTGCACTGCCTGCCTGGTAAAGGTCAATTAAAATGTTGGTATTGTTTCAATTAACTCTGCTTTTACAGATAACCTGTAAACCTAATACTAATAATACACAAACAAGATTCAAACAGTAATGTGAAGAGGGTGATAGTAAACACCGGACCTAGATTCTTTATGACAAACGTCTTGGCTAGACATTTAGTGCACGTACATACTTTACATTATAGTATGGTTGAGATTCTCTTTGTAAAAAAAATATATATAGACACACTAAACTCACATGCTTTGGTTGAGATTTGTCTTGTAGTGTGGACTAAAGCTGGACCTCAGTACATTCTTGTTTTTGGTTTGTTGAGGCCCTACAGCACTACAGCCTACTTAGACATATGTAATCAAAGGTTCTTGTCTTGTGTTGTTTTGCATTACAATTGCAAGATTGCACGATCTTTCACTTTTGCTAACAATTACCACAAATTAAATACTTTTACTTTTCAAGACAAAACAAAATGATTAACATATACTAGTAATTACATACTACTACTGTAATTGTCTGTCTGTCAAATCATACTATCAACTTATTAACAAGACATCAAGACAGCTCAATGGCTAACTATTGGCAGAGTGACTGATTTACAAACTACCTATTGACAAACGAGCAGCTGGCTGACTAACTGCTAGACTGACAAGCAGTCAGACATATAACTTACACTGTGACATGCATAATGACTTGAAACGAACCAAAATATCAATCATTAGAAACATGTACGGGCCTCGCGATGATGCGCTGGAAATGCTGCCACGGTAAGTGGGGCCCCTGAATCATTCAGCGTGAACCACCCCATCCCACCCCACCCCTACACCAAAAATGAATATTGAACCAAACCTGTTTATGCATTCATCGCATATACTAGGTGGCACATTACATTCTGCATTGCAAATGGGAGTGCAGGTAATGAAGCTTATGCGGTGTGAAAAGGCCAATTACTCTAGTGTGTGGTGGCGGGAACCTCGGTGTGGTTGGGCTCCCTCCAGGCTAGAGACAGAACCTAGTAAACACCTCATCAGCTGATGAGACACATGCACGCACGCACGCACACGCACACGCACGCACACACACACACGCACACGCACATACCGGCGAAGATCCTCATAGTATGACTAACATGGAACTCATACACAAACAGAAAATATACACTAGTATAAAATAAAATTGGTGTACAACACACACACACACATGCGCGCGCGCACACACACACACACATTATACAGTAAACTGTACACATGCAGTTCAATCATATGATGACAAGTCCTTTTGAGTTGTACGTACAAACAAAGGCACACATACGCATGTAAACACTTTGGTATGAAGGCCTGACAAGCATGGAAAAGTTTTTGTCTGCGCAGAATTGTACAGTACACAGTGCGTGGATGTGTGTAAACTCAGTACAGCATATGGTAAAACCCTCATTGTATGTATGCAGGCCATGATAATGAAGCTAAAAATGAACCTAAAAGAACTGCGAGGTGGCAAAAGTTCGAGGATAGTATGGTAAAGTATGTACTAAGTAGAGTATAACGATAGGATTTCCACTAGGTAACCCATCCACTGTACCTTGGTGTGAAGATCTGTTTTGAGTATTAGTAGTGGATAAATTAACACTTTGTAAAGCACTGCAAGACTATTACCTTTATTAAAATGTAATAGTACTTTAGGTAACACTGTGGCCAAATTGCCTTGTCATAGTCAGTGTTGGGCAATAACTAGTTACTAGTTACTGTAATATTATTACTTTTTTCAGTAAATAGTAGTTTAAAACATTTTTCCAAAATAGTAATAATATTACAATTACTAATTAATTATTAATTAAGTAATTCTGCATTACTGCGTTACAAGAATTAGACGTGAAGACGTGCCTATATTATTTTGCTGGTCCTAGCAAACTTAGGGTAGGCTAATTGAACCAACCTGTCAATCATCTGGTTTGAGAGTTTTCACTTTGGCTGATTGTTGACTCCTAAGGTTAGATATTGCTCTAATAAAGAGGATTACATTCTAAAATGAGCTGGCTACACAGGTTGTCATTTTTTGGGAGGATGGCCTAAAGAAATATAAAGAAAATCAAAGAAAATTAAATAATCAAGTTAAATTGTTTGCCTCTCCAGAGAGACACATTGCTGTTAGAGGGAAATAATGGACTTGGTGGAAAAAGGCGTGCGGTTGTGGAAATAAAGAGGAGTCGCTCTGAGGAGCAGCAGGAAGATATGTGAGAGGAGGGGGGGGGTGGGGGTGTGGGTGTGAGGATAGGGGCCATATATTGTAGCAGGGAGCCACGGGAGGAGGTAGCAGGAGGTCATTTGTGTCACCGCTGGCAGGGGTCATGGTGGGGGAGGTGAAAATTAAACCAGGCAGGCGACGTCTTGCACCTCAGCCCAGACCCCTCCGGAACCTTCCATCGTGTGTGTGTGTGTGTGCAGGACGTGGTTTGAGGGGGGTGGCAGTTGATGGACATCTCGGAGGTGCAGACACACACAGGTGACTCACAGGTGTAGCTGCTGTCAAGCCCGCACGCACACACACACACACACACACACACACACACACACGTATACGCACACACCTACTCACGCTGCATATTTCAGGACACTCACCGTTGGGTGGAGGGGGTGATGGGTGTGCCCTGCCACATCCCTGCTCATCAAACGCATTATGTGATGTCTCATTGTGTAGAGCGAGGAGTGGGGATTCAGAGCCACAATACAAGCGAGACCTGTTGGCTGTGTTGTGAGAGGATGAGCTGCATGTAACGGACCTGTAGTCAACCACAAGTCAACTTTATTCTAACGTTTATTTTAACAAGGACTTTATGTTATAATTCAATTGATTAGCTTAGTGTCAATTCATTCATTCATTCATTCATTCATTCATTCATTCATTTATTCATTATAAAATATAAAATATATTTATAAATTAAATCAATGTATAATAACATTTAGGACATTTCGATGAAGTGGTTGCTCTTTGTATGTCACCTATTGTTTTGTAAAAATGTAAGAATTGTGTTCTGTTGCATCTTGTGTTTGCTAATATTAATTACATTATTACAACATTAGTTACATATATAACATATAAACATATATAACATTAATACAAAATACACCATAAATATAAAATGAAAGATATTTTGTGCGGCGCGTGTGCGCGTGTGTTCATATGCATGTGCAGCTTGTGTCTTTTTTATCCTTCATTCACATCCAATCTTGACCTATATGATTCAGCATGGGTTTCTGCAGTCATATAATCGGGATGTCCTGACACATAAACCATAATCATGTCCCTTTCCATCTCGCATTAAAGGACACTCATTTTTTTTGCACTGTGTAATAATAGGGAGCTTCCAGCTCACGTCCTACGATGTCTCATAGCTCTGTACAAATCACACAGCCGTCACACAGCTGGCACCATTTCCTTTATCATTTATTTCCCTTGTCCCTCTACCAAGATTTATAAAAATAAATCACAGGAACTTTTATTTTGAAGAGTTTTTGGTCAGGTTTAAATCTAAACTAGCACTATACCGTAGAACAACAACCCGTGCGGTATAGGCCCTCACTAGATGTTCTTGGGGTGGGTGGGGGGGTGAGACAGACGAGATAAAGACAGGCATGCTGAAGGTCACTTCTGCAGATAGACGGGCCGACAGGGACGCATGATCTCAGAGAGAGAGGCACTCCAAATAAAGAGATGGGAAGGGAGGAGGGAGCAAGCCTCACAACACCACCAGAGGGTGGGTGGGTTGTGGGTACAGTGCTTGGACCTCACTGAGCACCCCCCCCCGACACACACACACACACGCACACACACCCCAGCGTTTCCATGCAACAACAACTTGGCCATGTCGAGCGGTTAGCTGGGAGGATGTGAGGCACAGGGCTACACCCTGCTGCAGAGCTTTGTTGTGTGACACACAGACAGCCCACCCTAGCATTCCCACCCCTATATTTGGCCTCCAACACAATTGCAGGTTTGAGAGTGACAAATCGGACCCGGGCAGGCGGAACACTCATGCTGAGGACAAGGGCATAAGACTGCATGTAGCAGAAAAAGGAGACGCCGCTCACCTTGTTTTTGAATGAGGGCTTTTGTGGGAGAAAAAAAAAACTGAATGAATTGATGATTATCTGAGGTATTACTCATCCTCTATTTTCATACAATCTTCCAACTTGGTGATTGTTCACACAAGTGTAACTGTTTGTGTTTATTGTATTTAATGATGGCATAATAATTAATATTTATAACTGTATTGGAAGTCAGCCCACAATAGAATGATCTACTTTCACATTTTGAAAATGGTGAAATCGATTTTTTTCGTACAGTAGCATTGTGTTTTACAGCTACACTGTACACACTGGAGATCATGAATACAAAACATCGTACATATTATTATTATTTAGCCTTCTAAAGCCTATATGTCTAAAATGTAAATGTGTGTGTGTGTGTGTGTGCGTGTGTGTACAGTATATGTCTAAATCTGTATGTTTTAAACTGTAACTGTTAGGTCTGTCTTATGCTCAAATGGTACACCACATATTTTTAGGTGTGTGTGGATGTGAATATTTGCGCGCATCGCACACACAAGTGTGTGTGTGTGTGTGTGTGTGTGTTTGCGTCAGTGCTCATCTTGTTTTACCTGCCAATCAACTCATGAAGCAGTGTTTGGTGTAATAAAACCTGTATACCACAGACATCAGAAATGTGTCCGTTTTACAGATTAGCAGACAGTGAGATTTGCTTGTGTTGCACTACTGTATCTGTGAGTGTGTGTGTGTGTGTCCTCTGTCACAGTGTCTATGTGCTTGTGTAATTACACAGTAGTGGACTGGCGGTGGGACTCTAAATCAACTGTAGAATGGCTTGGATTGGTCTGCTACGCCAGAAGCATGCAGTCCGCACCCTAACCGGTCGTCAGGGAGGGATAGTCTTAAAATAAAAACAGTATTTGTGTTTGTGTGTGTGTGTGTGTGCATGTGTGTGTGTGTGTGTGCACGCGCACGAGTTTACGTGTGTGTATGGATTTTGTGCCCCTGGTTCCCGTGTTTTGTGGCATTTTATTAACACGTGTTTGTGCCGCATAAACCTCGACGTGAATGAATGCAGAACTATGTGAAGTCACACACTTCTGAAAACACAATGGCATCAGATTAAATAAATAAGAGGAGAACACTCCTGCAATTTCATTAAATGAATACTAGATCATACATACTTACATTTTAATACGGGTGTTTGTGCATGTGTGTGTGTGTGCGTGTGTGTGTGTGTGTGTGTAATTGTGGGACCCTGTCTTCTCGCCACTCTGGCCTGCAGCACACATTTTATACTAAAAACAATTCACTCCAACCCAAGAGAGAGAAAAACCCAAGTACGTCACCAGCTATTCCAAACGCATTTCTGACATTTTATGAGATGCCCCAGCTTGTAAAAGCAAGTGTCATTTGTGCTTTTTATTAGGAGTGTGTTTTGACTGGATTTGTACAGGTGTGGCCTGGGTTTAACTTGACAATTGTGTTTGTGTGTGTGTGTGTTTGTATACACATACATGTGTGATTCTTACTCATGCTGGCACAGGCCTGTGCTTGAAGGCTTTTTAGTCACGTGCCGTGTGTCGGCGGAGTTTGGCACAAGCACTCACACACACACAGATAAATACACTTTAATTTTTTATTGGATCGTTTTATTTTAATGCACACTCAAATAAGTTGACACACACACACACACACACACACACACACACACATAGGTGTACACTAACACACACACACACACACGCACACATACGCTCACTAGCGCAATTGGCTGAAGATATCGTTCTATGTGGGAGTGTGTTCATGCCTCTTCCAATGTAAACCATAAATATATAGCCTACATTAAGCACGTATTTAGTAAAAAGGCTGTCTCATTTCACCTACAGTATATTTCATATTTTAATAGAACAACACGATGCGAGGAAAGATATGAGATTATGATCATCTATTATCAGGACTGATTAAGGTCAGTCTTAAGAGGATTTAATGCAGCGGTCTAAAGAAATTGTGTCCCTGTTCAAACTATGTGTATACATTATGATGAGTAAATAATTTTATTGTTTCAGAGGTTATACACATTATGTGGGGAAGAGGCATCTGGTAGACTGACACACACATGTGCCTGCACACACACACACACACACACACACACACATAGGAATTGTACTACTAAACACACCCTTTGCCACAACTACAGTACAGTGCAACCCCCAGCCTCACTGAGCCACCACTGTGCTGAAACAAGGCCATGGGCTAACCACAGCGCAGACAGACACAATAACTCTTCATTCTGTCTGCCTGGCCCATCATTAGGGGTCTAGGTTGTGGGTTGACACCCCGCAGGTGCTACAGCTCCAACATTAACTCCAGGCATTGTTTAGAGTGAGTTCAGCTGAATCGTTGGTTCAGAGTCCATGAGGTACACTTTGCTTCATGATGAATACTTTTAACAAAACCTTTCCACAAAAGTAAAATATTGTCCTCACGTAATTTTTCTTAAAATCATTTAAGGGGAAATACTGTAATACTTTGAATAATAAATAATTATGAATAACTATTTTTATTAAGCCTTTATATGCAGGCCTATTTATAATTTTTATATATATATGTTATATATATATTTTTTTTTGTTTTATTTTTTTTTTTTTTTAGTTATAGTTTAATTGTAGTTTATATTTTCAAAACTGAATGGGATTTTTCTTTTAAGACTAATGTTACTTTTAACTGTATATAATGGCCACAAATTAAGGTTCACACCATATAGGAGTGAAACAGCTCAAAACTGACTTACAACTGTAATGAGAGCATAACCCCATCTTCAGACATGTCATAAATATAATATGACATTGACACATACAAACTAATTTACACATGTACACATACACACGTGTGCAAACACACACACACACACACACACACACAGCCTTTAATGGCTTATAGACATTAAAGAAATGTTTATAAGCCACTTTCCTGTGTGGGATGTACAATGCTTCAAATTGGCACAAACACAAAATAGCATCAAATAGGCCTACAGTATTTCATTTTCACCACACCTAGAAATCAAACAAAGGTTTGATCATTTTAACACCAGTCTCTGACCTTATAGGCTGCATATTGCGTTGTGTATTGTACAGTTCAGATAAGGTCCCCTATTCAGCTGAGGGAGTCAGCATACTCATTATACACTCAGAGACGTGTGTACACACACACATACAGAAATGGTCTATTTAAAAGTACTACAGAATCCTAAAATCTCATTTTAAACATAAATGTAAAACACTAAATGCAGAGACATATGAAAGAAAAGCTATTTAATTAGGATATACTTAAGAAGTTAACACCCATTCACATTATGACAAGACATCATAATGTGAATTAAATTAACATTGAACCTATTGCTTCATGGTCAAGGAACATGCATGACACCATGAGCTCACAAATTCCAGGAGAAACAAATCTGCTTATGTAAAACAACATCAGGAAGTCATCAACATCTGTCATGAAAGGCTGTGTTACTTAAAAAACACACAGTCATTGTTTCACTTTAGACTGTTAATAAGGACTTGGATAAATGGTAATTAATTCTTTTTAGCTCAGCAGTTGCCGATATGCTCATATGGGGTTTATTCTGTGTGATGATTGTCCACTGTCTACACATTTACTTATAACATAATACAAATGTTTATGTAGCCTACGAATATTTTAGCAGGTTCAGTTTTATGAAGTAGCCTAATAACTAGATTTTTCCCGAATAGTCTCCTCTTAACCACATGATATATCTTGAGTATGTCTTTGCCTCTCCTTGTGACAATTCAGCCTATAAAGTCATTCTTGAAGGTCAGACGTGCCCCCTTACCCACCCAACCACCCCCCGCCGTTTTCTCACCCCTAGTACTGCACCTGATCGACCTGTCACCGTGCATTCCTTCCTTGCCTGCACCTTCTGTCCCCCAATCTCTCACCTCACTCCTTCCCAGCACGCCTGACACCTCGCTCACCCCTATTTCATCCCTCCCTCGTCTTCTCGTCTCTCTGCCGTATTCCCGCGCGTTCGTCCGCTTCGGTGTCTATCGCATTAAACTTTTCTACCTATTTTACCCTCGTCTAACTCTCCTCCCACCGCTTCCATCCGTATCCTCTCCTCTTTCTGACACTCTTCGTGTCCCTGGTGAACTCCCTCCTGTGTTCCATCTGCCCTCTTCCCACCTCACCCACTCCCTTCCAGCAGACCCACCTACTCAACGGGTGCTCGCCATACATGCAGGCAGCACATTCACGACCCAGAGCTGTCAGCGAGCATCGCTGAAGGGTCCCTGCACTACTGCAGTTCAGCAGTAGGTGGCGTGTCGCTGTGTGGAGAACATATACTGTTTGCACCTGTCTTCCCGATCCCGACAGAGGTCAATTGAACTATTGCATTATTTTATATTATTAAGAGTGAAACTGTTGTCTTTTCTTCATGCATATCTGTATTAGCATATGTTCATGCTAACTGCAACCCTGAAATTACTTTGCACTTATAGGGAGCTATGGGGCTAATTATTTTGGCAGTACTACTATAGCCTTCTCTTTCAAGCCTAGACTATTTGTATCTAATCAACACAGGGTTAACTCTCTGTCTGTCCCTGTATAGTCAGCTAAAGATGTGTTATATTATTATTGATTCCAGAGGTAACATTCATGCGTATAGGCTATATGTTCGCCGGCAGCGCCGATCAAAATTGTCTACTGCCCCCACCTGCTGGTTACAAAGCAATTAGATTTGTGTTACTCAACCAGCTGAACGCTTGCCAATGTGCCTGCGTGCGCATGTGTGTGTGTGTGTGTGTGTGTGTGCGCGTGTGTGTGTAAAAACAGAGAGAGGGTTACTCACTTCCACCCACTTCGCCTACTTTCTCTCCAGTGTGATCTATCTCCCACGCCATGTTGACCAAATGATGAGACACGCGCACCAGTGGCAGACCACTGCAGAATAATCAGCGCCCTGCGAACTTCATTGACAGACCCAAACAACCAAACGCCCACCAACAAATCCCTCCACCCCAAAAGAAAGAACAAATAAAGAAATAAAATGAAGAAACATAATAACTGCTTGCCGGCCAGTGTTGTTTACATCGCACCGTTGCTCCAGAAAGCCGCAGAAGGGGAGAGTCTGGGAGCTAACGAGTTGCAGGGACGGTACTGTCTAATTCCATGTTTATGGTTTGGCCTTTTTTTATAACACGCAGACTGAGCTGCCCAGGACCACAAGCACACGGAAATATCATCATGCGCCCTCTCTCTCCTCGGCTAATTGGTGCCTTGGTACCATCCCTCTGAGGCTACTGAGTCTCTGAGCAGGACGATGTGGATTCATTCCAATTTCAGCCTATATGCCTCTCTCTCTCTCTCTCTCTCTCTCTCTCTCTCTCTCTCTCTCTCTCTCTCTCTCTCTC
>JAODUH010002316.1:1624-12128 GCA_027564835.1 Typhlichthys subterraneus | reverse complement strand
GAGGAAGAGAGGGAGGGAGAGAGAGAGAGGGAGGGGGAGAGAGGTGGGGGGGTGTGGATAGTGAAGGCTTTTCTAGTGGTATAATTGGAGCTGATGGGGATCAATTGGTAAATTACATGCTGCAGTGATTACCAGTGAGAGTCTGCTCTCAGACACAGTGCAAAGGGGGAGTTGGCCACACTTCGTGTGTTTGCATGTGAACAATTACACATGCCACAGGGGCTGGGTGGCATGTGGCATGTGTAATTGTTCACATGCCACAGGGGCTGGGTGGCTGGCTTTGCATAATGCACCTCGGTCCGCCTCTGTACCATTAGCAGATAGCATAGCGCTTTGAAGATGAAAGCTACATTTGAAAATAGGATTTCTAATTTGCCAGCCTAATTTCTTCTATATTTATTCTTTGCTTTTCCTTAATGTAATTTAATGGAAGAGTTACAGTCATGACGTCATTGTGGGAAATAGTGACATATTTGGAGAGTGATGTTAATGTCTTTGTTGTATTCCAAATTACTCAGTAGTAGAAATAGCATTGTTGTCTTTACTCTTCTCTACCCGATACGCAACGTTACTCTAATATACTGTACTATAATGTGTTGAAGATCACTGGAATGCATTCCATAAGATTAAAGTCCTAGGCTTTAGGATAGTCTAGTAGTTATTTTGTTTAACTTCAATAAGTTTGTAGGTTTTCTCCTTAACAAGCCAGGCTTAGTAATTGATTAAAGCATCGATCAACAGGAGATCGGAATTGACCCGATTTCCACTTAAAATACAAAATCGGCGGTAGTCGAATTCTTTCTAATGGCCGATATGGAAAACCGATATTTGTTGGCATTTAAATTGCTGTCAATTCACCATTCATTTAGCCTTTTCTTGATTTCAGCCATTTACCAGGATTAACAACATATCTTAAATTCATAAATAATATATATAAATAGTATAACGGCATTGGTCAGTTTTGTGGACTGAAAATTGGCAATTGGTATCGGCCAAAAAATTAATAAAACTGATCGGTGCATCACTATGGATTTGTCTTGTGTCAGGAAACCCACTGACCCATCTCCCTTAAAATGCAACTTGCAGGTTAACAACCATTTTAAGACGATTTTACACACTGCCCCGACAAACAGCGATCGACTCCGACCAACACCAACTGTTGGATCTGCAGTAGTGCTGTGTGGTCCCTAGTTCTGCCTTGTGGGACCATCCTAATCTCATCCGTTCCATGTTGTTATTGTGCTCGGTCGGGGAGCCTTTCAGGTTGGCCTTTGCAGGTATAGGTACAGTATTCAGTTAAATTCCCTTGTTAGAAAATCTTTGGCACATGTTGTTTTAAGATTTATGATGGTACGCCATCTGCTAGCTCCTGTTAGTGTTTTTGAATATCGGCACTAAACATGTATTGTCTGATTGGGTAGACGATTGTCCAATAAACAACTACCAGGTGTTTCAAAATGATGAGTTTAAACTTAGAGTCTGTAGAGTTATAAACTGCGGGTTAAACATAAAATCCTAATTAAAAAAAAATGTGACCTTGCAAAATCCCAGTGTTCCCAGTCCATGCCATTGTGTTGGGTTTGCAATTAAGGTAATCTACATGTATACATTAGGCTACAATATCCATTAACAATTAATTAAAATGTATTTATTAAAAACCGCTAATTGCTCTCCAGCGCACAAGTCTCCAGAAAATGTTTTTCCAAAAAATGTATAAATGCAGATCCCTGCTCTTGGTAAGAATCATAAAGCAAATACAAGAAGATTACAAGCACTGATTAAATAATTCAACAACAAAGCCACAATGTAATTGTCAACATACCTAGAAGAAGAAGAAGCCTACAAGTGGATACAAGTGATGATGATGATGATGATGGTGGGAATAAGGATGTTCATTTTAGCAGTACGTTTGCAGAAACACATACACACACACACACATTACCAATGTGAAAATCTGGTTTCACAATAAATTCATCAAATTGATTTTAGGATAAAAATGTGCTCCATTGTGATATAGAAATCCAACTCACTCAATGGCAGGGATATAGTCATTCTATATGTATTAGGCCTAGTTATACTTTATAATAATAATAATAATAATAATAATAATAATAATAAATACAGTACACGGCAATATTCCTATTGGTTTTTGGCAGACAGCCCACCTAAAAAACATGTTACTGCAAAACCTGTTTACTAGTGTTTCTCCAGGAGGCCAAAACACACTTGCAAACAAAGACAAACTTTCCTCACACGTCAGACGTTCAGAATTTGCAAACATAGCAAACTTTTACGAGCGTTTGTGAACATATTCATAGAGCTTTCTTATTCATAGAGCTTGCTTTGAGTTTGTCGCAAACGTTTGCAAACGCAAGCAAGTGTTCTGAGGATGTAATCCTAACAACACACATTGACGCTGAACGAAGGGTGACAGTTTAAATGTTATTGTCATGGTCAAAGCAAACGCGTTCGCCACAAATGTTCCCCTCAGTTTGACAATTCTGAACGCACCTCTGGAAAGGCCAAAATCCAGCCCCCACACATGGTTCCGTGAAGCCATGCTGCAAGTCTGCTGACACCAGCAGACTGTATAGCAGCAAAGGAACCAACATCAAAGAAGGAGTCAGCCATCCTGCACTAACGGTGACAACACTAACAGAGAGAATGGGGGACATGTCAGTCAAGTGAGGTCTTTACACGACCAGTAAAGGGGGCGTTAATGGGTATTCTGAGTATATTACTTAATTCCCAAGTACCTATACAATCAATCTAGGGCCACAGTATTTCTGCAGTGAACTGTTTTAGGGTATATTGACTTTGTCTAAGGCCATGCATGGTACATTTAGCTTTCTGTCAGCCTCCACAGCAAAATGCTGTTGGTGACACGCCCACTTAAGGAACCAGGGGTGCGTTTCCCAAACCATCGTTGATAACTATGTTAGAAATGTATATGGTTGGAACTACACAGTTGCGATGCAAACCCGTTGTCTGAACTATGTAGGAAACTACGTTGGTGACTTACGTAGTACGATGCATAGTTAAATGACACAGGTTTCCCTGCAAGTGTTTCCCAAACCCATAGTTCCAACGAACGTTCGTTAAATTGAGTCGTTCAAACTACAGCTCTCGAGGTGTCGTTAAGAAGCATAGTTTGTGGTGACTACGCCATCAATGGCAGAAGATGCAGTCAAATATGCTTATCAGAAAGCATGTCTATCTAATCTTGCTGGAGGAAAACAATAGACATAAGATATTTTAAAATGTGTTGTAAAAGTAGGCCTACTTTTACATGTAGTCTATATATGCTTTACTATAGGCTATAGTTCAGTTATAGGATCAAAACATATTAAATAACATTTTTTTTTTTCCTTTTTATCTCGCATACAGAATATGTCTGTTATTATTGTTTCTGATGTTACCTTATATGAATGGGCCTACTCATATTTGTATTATTGTTATGGTTGTTGTTGTTATAGCCTATTGCAGCTTATGAGCACGTTGTATGAATAACCTAGATCATTATTTTCTAATTTCATATAATCTGCCCATAGGCTATTGAATTAAGGCATAACATGACATAAGTTTCCCGCTATAAAAGTCATACTGCACACATCTGGAAACATTATAGTTAGAACTACGGTGGTTGAAACCAACATAGTTCAAACCATTGTCATACATAACATAGTTCGACACTTTTGGGAAACTGTCGTACTTCGTTTATAAGTTCAATGCTAGCCTTCCTCGTTGTACGGGAAACGCACCCTGAAGCGTTCCATTCTTGCTTCCATTGAAATGAATAACGGCGCTCTGTTATTATTATTCACATATCTTGGCCAGACAGTCTTGAGTGGAGAGATGATCAGCACAATGAGATGTGTGCCGCTTGTCCCAAGTGTCTCAATCAACACTGAGAAGAAATACCACAGCAGGTGCACACGATTCTTGACGTTTGCTGCCGCCACAGCATTCTTCTTCTGAATGGCAGTCACTTGACAGCTCCACAGCGAACGCTAAAATATGATTTAGAAATAAATATCTACAGTAGAAATGTATACTTGTGATTGATAACACTGGCGTGGTGCTTGAGCTCCATGTGTCTCAAACAAAGCGCAAACAAAAAGTGCAAACAAAAGCACCAACATTGCACAACAGCTTCAATAAAAGTCAGCCATCAATCTACGGGATGAGTGATTAGGCCACCGGGGAGGCTTCACTGTTACGGGTGGTATGGTGAACTATAGGCACTACACATTTACTGTTAACAGCTGCTGGTTGAGTGAGCTGGCAGTAAAAAACTAAACAGCTGGAAAGAGATCTGCCACAGCTGTCACACGCACACTCATGACGAGAAGAGCCGAAGACAATTAAACCTGACAGCATGACTCTTCTGCAAAAACCACAAATACCAATAAAAGTATCCCGGCTTAACACTGAATGCTTCCCGGGGGAAGCTAAATAGGACAATTGGCTTTAGCAAACAGACATAAAAATGTAAACAGTAAACGATATAATGAGAGACAGGGCAGGCTCCTTCGATTTATTTGGCGATGTGCAAAGCTCACAGAAACACTGTACCTACTGTACAGAAAACTTAGAGGAGAAGCCTGCTTCGAAACACTGGTTGTAGCATGAGACCTCTCCCCACTCAATTCTCGGTCTCTGTGGAGTTCAATCTGTTTTGAGAACTGCTCTGACCTAATTGTGTAGGAAGACTTATTTTGTGGGCAGAATAAGTATTAAGTAGCAGGTAGAGGTTATATAGACATATTGGATAAGCTAGCTAGGTTAACTACAGCTAGCTACAATATAACTGCATCACTCGCGTGTGGTACTCATCGGCCTGATGGCTGTTGATTTAAACAACTCTCTGTGTTTGTTTGGTCCCCACTGCGCATGCATGCATGCATACACACATCTTCCATCTCGACTACCAGTGACAGTCATTAAATATGCATGAGAGTGTGTGTGTGTGTGTTTGTGCGTGTGCAGGCCTATGCTTTCTTAAGTCGGCCCCAGGTTAGAGCCAGGCGTTAAAGTGAGTGTATGCCGGCATGTAACATTTAACAAAACATTTCATTTAAAACATGGAATGCTGCCGTGTGCAGTCGAAGGCTGCCATCCATAATCATAGGGAACGTAACCCATATTCCACTAGTTGGAAACGGGGAGGGGAACACACGCCCCACATTCAGCGAGGGACTAATTCCAACAGGAAGGAATGTAACCCTAAATAAAACATGTAAAACTTATCCAGCATGGATGTTTCACCCTGCTGATTACTATATGTGCCCCAAATATTTGTTTTACTTTATAGATGGGCCAATTAGGTCAACCTGCACACTTGAAGCATCCAAGGGTCTGTTAGAAGTTTTGCACATCTTGGATTCTCTCCTGTCTCTACATGATGCTCAAGCCTTATATCTTATTGAGATATTTTGGAGGAACATAACTCATTAGTGTAATTATGCAGGTCCCCATGTAATGGCTTGTTCAAACCCCACTTGTTCTGTATGTTGATGTAGACCGTCCTAAATCATGAATGACCTATTCTACCCTGCAACTTAATATAAATAAATATTGCATTTGCACATAAACAGATAGATTATGGTTTCAAACCATAACACGTTAGAACTCGACACATATCAAGTGTTACCATTGACTAAATTTATCTTGGTGTCTTACTGGTGTTACACTGTGCTACAGCCATACCACGTACAGAACAGGTGTAGTGGGGGGTGTAGAAAACTGCATGCGAGCCAGTCAGGGTGGGTAAGTGCGATGACGTGGAAGTCAAGTGTGTTTTCAAATGGTGAGGTGAGGTGATGAAAACAGCAATGCTGTTGGTTTAACGCTGTCCAAAAGTTTCATAATTAGCCAGAGGTCTACGCCTAGTAGGCCTCAGACCAAAATTATAATTTTTGTTAAATACCAAAGTCCTTATAGGCAAGTCTTGTCTCTCGGCAGCCATCTTTGACACGCCCACAAGCAGTTATTAAGAAGACTGTAGACTGTGTCAAATCTGATAACACTTAACATATTTAGTGACTTTTCCCTAAAAATAAGATTTAAAAAGCCATTTTCTCCACAGGTTATACTGTACTTCTACTACACATGCACAACAGTTGGCTTGCATTAGTGCAACCACACGATTAATTAAATAATGCTTGGCATTATAATGCTTGGTTAAAAAGGAGACAAATGGCTATTTTCCTCCAATTGCCAAAAATTCGTTTCAGTATTATCCCATAGAGCTCCATTGAAAATTATATGTAAGTGGCATGTCTCCACACAGTTGGTATGATCAATGACTTCACACGTGCATGGACCCACTCACCTTCACACAACACGACGTGCAGTCTGATAAGTAACTACCGTTTTGTTTTTTAAAGGCACACTCCTTGATTATGTGACGGCACCTCCAGAGGCCTAGCATATTTCCTCACCAGCTCAGTTTATGTTTTGACTTGGTGTAGTGGTAGAGGGTAATTCAAGCTAATGGGGCTTAATAATAATGATCAGGAATTCAACATAATTGAGACAAAACTAATATTTTTCCGCATTTTATTTTTGCGATGATGCTAATTCAAACAGCTACTAATCCAGCAATACATAAATGAAATACACTACAAAATAACAGATGCCATCACATTTTTGCTAGAAAAGTATATGTTTCCATTATTAACACTGTTGGTAACCAGGGATTCAAGAAACAGAACACTTTAGATAAGCGATGACATTTTTATCACCAGCGCTTCCCTGCTTGCCCTGTATATAAACGCTGCAAGGAAGCTGCAAATGTCCACAGCCGAATACTTCACAACGGAGAAATTGTCCATCTACGCCACGGAGCCATACATACAAATATTACAATTTATTATAGAGGGCCTATGTTTGGAAAAAATACCTTAGTTCGGAAAAAATAATGTATGGTAGTCATGGGCGAGAATCTAATTATTTTTTGATATCGTTTGAATTGTGACACGTAGTACACATATGATGTTTGTCTATTTAAGAAAATATAAAACATTTTCGAGTTATGAAAGTCACAGTTTGTTACACATTTGTTGAAGTATAAGACTGAAAATATTGAATTAGTAAGACTTAATTAATAAGACCTCACGTCGCAGAGCTCTAGTCTACAGCCTTAGATCCTCAGTTTGGACCTATCTGACGGTTCCAAACACCCCCTACCCCTGAGACTTTGGAACACCCTACATATGGAGATAAGGCAGACTAAATTATCTTTTCAATTAATGAACACTTTCATATAGGCTTTCCTTCATGTGACGTGATCTTTTGTTTGTAATTTTTATTGTCTTATTCTCTGTGTACTCTTTGATATTTTTATTTTCTGTAAGTTTTAGTTTTAGTTTAATTTGGTTGTACTACAGTAATCTGTTATGCTTGCTGTTAACATTTGCTCTCATTATAATTCCTTCTAATTCTTCCTAATTTATTTTTTTTAATTGACAGATTATTCTGTTTTGTTCTGTCTACCGAAGCACTGTAATCTTGGTTATTAAATGTGCTCTATAAATGAAGTGTATTATTAATATTATATTATAATAATGATGATAATAATAATAATAATAATACAAACAATATAATTTATATTGTGAGCTTCTCTGTGATTATTTCTCTATTTCTCTCTCTAACACACACACACACACCCTGTTGACACAAATGAAATGTCAACAGGGTGAAATGAAATGCAGTCGATTAAATGAAATGTGTTCATCTGAGAGAATAAAATGCTCAAAGAAACTTGTTCTTTTAATTGCAGTTTTCATACATTCAGCAAAATAGGTAATAACTGTCTCCTTATGCATCTTCTCCCATTTGTTTGCGCCGACACTCCCAGTCTCCCCTCGACGGCCTGTAAATTCAACTGCATGCTTAGAAAAGCGCAAACGTGCAATCCTGTTTTTCATCAGCAGGCAGAATGTGCGTACGTAAGCCATGTTTTTAGGCGCAAATTGCGATGGATTTATGCCTAAAACGGTTGCTAACGCGTTAGTACTGTACATGAGGCCCAGAATGTCCAACCAGATGGGGATCTGGGCCGGCCATGATCGACAGGGTCCTTAAACAGTAGAAAGCCATCGCCCGGGTCCTTTCACATGGCTAAAAGGTCAGACGTCTCACCCTTTCACTGCAGGACATTGATGTGCTGGAGGCCGTCAATATGTCGCTCAGCCATCTGGTTGAATTCACATTGTAGAGAAATGTGTGTATCTTTTTCACCTCTTCAACAACTCAATATTTGCAGCACAGGAGTACGACATCAGACCTCAACTTCAAGCATCAAAAAGAAGATGCTGTGGGACACTGTCTTAATGATATGATGTGAATAGAGAGCTGCTCGACCTGGCCTCTGTATTGCCTTGGGCCTGAGGAGCAAAGTCATATTTTAGGAGGGCTGAAGACCCCCGTCCCCCCGCCCAATGTAGACCTGCAATGTCCCTGGTTTCAGCTTGTGGCATTTACACATATTCTATCTCAGGATTTATAATATATAATATAAATGATTTATACTTCTTTACAATTGTTTGTTTTTCAGTTGTTCCATTTAAAGAACAAATACGTCTACTGGTAAATTTTTTTAGGCTCAATAATGCAGGACGTGTCCAAAGTCAATGGGTAATTGTGTTAAATAATCATGAGCTCAATATTGACCAAAATAACTGTGACTATGATTTTTGCCAAAACCAGCCGTATGAGCCATTGAGTGCTCTGATGCAGGAGGTGCATTTGCAACTCTGATCTGCAAATCAAGAGAACGTTTAACTATGGTTTAAACCACAAGGGAAATACCAGTCTCAAACTAGAGTGCATGTGTAAAGACACAAAACTAGCAAACCCAGAAAGCAATGCTTAAGATCCCATTCCTTTTCTCCAGCTATTTAAACATAATCACCAGAGGCATTTTTGTAGCGCATGGCCATTGCACTGCAAGCACTAAACACAATGCCAAACCTCTAAATCTTTTTTTTGTTTCCTTTCTCATATTCTGTTGGATTGCAGTTGTAGTTTACACACAGTACGAGCACAAGCAGAGGTGCATGGTAGGCTCTGGGCGGGGGGGACTAGGGGTGGGAGGATTAAATCATTAATTGGGATGAAAGTCCTCATGAAAATTGTATCATGGTGGATGTCAATTATCGGGATAATCATGAATATCTTACAGAAAGCATAAATGTTTTCACGAGTTACGTAAAAAAAGCTGTAGCTCAATTGTACAGTCCAATTGAATTTATTTCCTCATTGATTTATTAGCCCTCATCTTTCCAGTCAATCGTCACTATGGCTGAAGGCTCGGCTTGCCCATTGTATCCTCCACATAAAAAGGTTAAATTGGACGTGTTTCAAGACTATGAAACAGCACGTAAAAACATTTGTAAAGGTAAGAAAGTTTTAGTATGTTTTAGTGTCATTTTAAGTGCATTAAGCATATATGTTGTTCATTATTGGAATCATTTCATCTTTAGCGATATATTTTGGTCAGGATGATCGTGACATGCATTTGTCATATCGTCCCGTGCCTAGGCAAGACACAGGGAGAAAGAGATGAAGTGAGACCATAGAGAGCGCATGACAGAGTGTGTGCGGAGAAGCGAGGTGGAGAAAAACGAGCGAGCGAGCAGGAAGTGGAGTGATGGAGTAAGAAGTGGACAGATAGACCGAGGCGTCCATCCATCACGCCGCCGATGCGTGTGTCAGACGCCAGTTATAGATGAGGAGAGATAGAGGAGGGAGCAGACATTCCTCTTCAATCTCTCTCCGCTTGCTCTCTGGGCTCGCCTGGCAGGTCTGCTCAGTCATCGCAGGACCGAGACCATTACAGGAGCCAGAGCGGAGAGGCGGAATACTCACGCACGTGTACAAACAGTAACACACACACACACCCCACCCCCCCCACACACACACAAACACACACGGAACAGATCTTCAGGGCAATGCTGAGAAGTATGATTTTATTAAAAATAAGTGGTTCATAGCTTAAGACCTTTCTTGACACTATCCGTTATGCAAGTTATCCACATCTGCTGTACGATACAGCATTGCATTCCTCCTGGACATCAGGACACAGAGTATTCAGAGGACAACTGTTTGTACAGCCAATGCCTTCCAAAGTGTCCCAGTTTGCACCTCTTGCTCAACATCACGTCGAACAGTGGATTAGTGTCCCTAATAGAAGCATGGGTTTAATTAGTGTCTGGAGGAAAACATAATCAATAAATAAAACAGATTGCAGGGGGTGTGCTTTGGCAGTCATCAACGGAGCTACTATATTATTATTATTATTATTATTATTATTATTAATATTATTATTATTATTATTAATATTATAATAATGTCTACAGGGGGAAAATGTAGTTTGCAGTAAGGAACAGTGAAGCCACCTGCAGTGTACCGGCTTGAAGCTCGCCGTAGCAACGACATCCCTCTGCCTGCCTCCAACACAGTAATATTTTAGTAGCACACTGCTTGGCATTCTGGGGGG
>JAODUH010002315.1:0-12129 GCA_027564835.1 Typhlichthys subterraneus | reverse complement strand
AGAGATTATATCTCCACACTGGCCTGGGAACGTCTCGGGATCCCCCAGTCAGAGCTTGCTAATGTGGCTCGGGAAAGATACATTTCGGGTCCCTTGATGGAGCTGCTGCCCCTGCGAACTGACTCCAGATAAGCGGGAGAAGATTAATGGATGGACATTAAACATCTATCTGTGCCTCAAATTAAATGTCACCCAGTGATACAGATAATCCTACAAATCATGCAAGAGATTATTTTTTCCAGATATTATTCTGTTTATACAGGTGCATCTCAATAAATTTGAATATTGTGGAAATGTAATTTCAATAGTTAAATTGACAAAGTGAAACTAATATATATCGTGGATTAATTACACAAAAAGTGAAATAGTTCAGGCCTGTAATTTGTGATGATTACAATTTACAGTACAGCTCATGAAAACCCCAAATTCAGCATAGTATTGTGTAATAGAGCCGTATTGATGTAAATGGTCTCTCAGTCCAGTTCAGTAGGCTTCACAATCATGGGGAAGACTGCTGACTTGACAGTCGTGCAGAATACAGTCATCGACACCTTCCACAAAGAGGGAAAGCCTCAAAAGATATTGCTAAAGAAGATGGCTGTTCAGACTGCTGTATCCAAGCATATTCATAGAAAGTTGAGTAGAAGGAAAACCCATGGTATGATAAGATGCACAAGCAACAAAGATAACCAAAGCCTTGAGAAGATTGTCAAGTGAAGGCCATTCAAAAATTTGGGGGAGCTTCACAAGGAGTGGACTGAGGCAGGAGGCAGTGCATCAAGAGCCACCACGCACAGACATATCAAAGAAATGGGCTACAACTGTCACATTCCTTGTGTCACGCCACTCCTGAACCAGAGGCAACGTGAGAAGTGTCTTACCTGGGCTAAGGAGTCGCTGTCGCTCAGTGGTCCAAAGTTCACATTTCAGATGAAAGTACATTTTCCATTTCATTTTACAATCCCGGTCTCAGAGTCTGGAAGTAGAGTGGAGAGGCACAGCATCCAAGCTGCTTGAAGTCCAGTGTGAAGTTTCCACAGTCAGTGATGATTTGGGGAGCCATCTTCTGGTGTTGGTTCGCTGTGTTTTATCAAGTCCAGAGTCAACTCAGCCATCTACCAGGAAATGCTTTCTTCTTTCATTTTACAGCAGGATTTAACACCTGCCCACACTGCCAAAGGCACCAATACCTGGTTCAACGACCATGGGATTACTGTGCTGGATTGGCCAGCAAACTCGCGTGATCTGAACCTCATAGAAAATGTACGTGGAATGGTCAAGAGGAAGATGATGAAACAAAGAACAATGTAAACGTGTTGAAGGCTGCTATCGAAGCAACCTGGGCTTCCATAACACCTCAGCAGTACCACAGGCTGATTGACTCCATGCCACGCCACATATGCAGTAATTTGTACGTATTAAGGCTGATCAACTAAGAATTATTGTGTAAATGACAACCGGTGCACACACCATGGAGGCAGCAGTATTTGAGTGAGAAGTTTTCATGTTTTAATGGTTTAATGGAGAGTCGTGACACAAAGCAGTTTGACGCAAATTCAATACGATGGAATTAGAGGTGTTGAGGGAGAGACAAATAAACATTTTGGAGAGCTCCTGCAAAGATGTGACTGTAACAAGGAAAAACACCATACGGGACAGTATCTGTGAGAAAGTAAATGCATTAATTAAAACAAAAAGGATCTCAATAAATGAAAATATGGCAAGACTTAACCCGACTTAACATGTTTGGGGTCAGTGAGACCCCATATATGAATGTGCATAATGTAATTTTTTAATTTATTTGTATTTTTAAGGTTAGCTATAGTTAACTCAAAATGATTTAACTTCAGTCCCCAATAACAACACACACCTACTACCCCCACCCATCCACCAACCCACACCCACACACACGCTCATAGACCCACACGTATTCCCAATGTTATACAAGCCTATTGTACTGTAAGTGCTGGGAAGCAGATATTCAAAGTTTTTCATGCAGGTGTGCTAGATTATTCTAAGGAAAACAATGTATCTCAGTCCCAAGAGCCAACCTGGCGGTATGCACCTTCCTTTCAAACACATTAAATATAGATACTGTCGCAATCACCCGACGTAGCTTTTAGGCTTGTACATTGCGTGTAGTAAATAAATGTATTTGCATGTTCCCCTCCCATTATTTTTCACAATAACATTGAAACACCCCAAATTGCATATTCATTAAGGCAAACGTAGCAAATTAAGAATATATCCTGCTCATTGACCCTTGTGTGGAGGTAACAGCTGAGACCTTACTCGTGGCAACCATGTCCTCCATCTTGTCCAGTGACACACACACACACACACACACAGAGAGAGAGAGAATGTGCTGGCCAGTGAGTTTTCCCACTATTTTGAAAATAGACCAAGTTTAATACCCCTCCATCTTTCAAACGCAAATCTTATCAGTTTGTTTATTATCCTTTTGTCTGTGGTTTGTGGGTTGTTCAGTTGTTCCTCCTTTTTCCCTCAGAGCTGTTTTATAATCCTTTCACTCCGACACAATTACTCGACCTGGGGAAGGCCCAAGTTAGCAGTTGGTGTGAAAGGGTCAACCCACATGCCCATCCATGCACCTCACGACCTGTGTCCAACTCAGCTCGGCCCTGGTATAAAAGATGAAGGCATGGCTTAGTCTCCCACTTGGGTTAGAAGTGTTATAGTAAATTCACACACATTATTATTATTTTACAATGGAGATACTCATGTGTATACAGTGATGCGATAATGGTAAATGGACTGCATTTAGAAAAGGTTTTCCCAACCTTCCGGCCACTCAGAGCGCATTCACCCATTCACACACACATCCACACACTGATGGTGATAGCTGCCGTGCGAGGCGCTACCTAACCACCGGGAGCAGTGGTTAGGCGTCTTGCTCATGGACACCTCGACACTTGGTGAGGAGTTAGCAGGGTTCAAACCAGTGACTGGATCACCCACTCTACCCACTGCATTACTGCCGCCCCATAAAAAGATATTCGTATAATATTCTTGTCTTATGGTTTTGGCCGTTTTGATGAACCTCATTGGTTACAATTGCAAATGTAGAAGTGTTGAATTAAATATTGGCTATGGGAAGCAGTGCAAGTTACCCCACGCTAGTGGCCAGGTTTTTGCCCTTTATTTTCCCCTTATTATGATTTGAATGGGCCAAACAGCATGTATATAGCACCTGCATTCAGTGCCTTATGTCTGATGCAGGGTGTGGGCATAAAAGGGGTATAATTCTCTGTCTGTTGATATTAGTGACTAGAGTAGACAGTGTGTGTGTGTGTGTGTGTGTGTGTATGTGTGTGTGTGCGTGTGTGTGTGTGTGTGAGTATGTGTGCAGTGGCAGAAGTTGCCACTGGGGATTAACAGAAGGCCTTGAATTGTGTAGGACATATTTATTAATGAATAATTTGATTTGGACAACCTCTCATTCCTATTTCCACCCTCTAACAACCAAAGTCACATTTTGACAATGTGTTATCAGAAAGATGGTAATGAGCCTTCCATTTCTCTGTGTGTGTGTGTGTGTGCACGTTTACAGTGTGGTGTGTGAATCGCGGGGGTTGTCACAGAGCTTTGGTAGTTTAAGTGTTTTGTTGTTGTTGTGAGTGTCTCCTAATCTGTCATTATGTGCGAGTGGATAACGGCTCGCCAAGGAGTTGAATTTAGGATCACGTAAGATTTGAGCTTCGTCACTATTTGCTAGGTGCACAGCACTCAGGCACATGGTAGTAGACAGTGTTTTCTTCCTGTTTATTCTGTACTGGGTGCTTTGAGAGGAACAGGCTCAGAAAAGCTTCCGATGTGCTTTTCAGGTGCGTATTACACAAACCAGAGGTGAGCGTAGCCATGATGTTGTCGTACCAGCCATTTGTCAGGCATCGATACCGTGCAGTGGCACACGCGACTCGAAGGAACGTGTGCCATTTAAATGCATAACGGCGCTATTACCATTACTAGTGTTAATCTGACGAGCCCTTACGCGGTGCGCAGTAACGCTGCGCCGCGGCTCTGACTATTCCGCTTACTACGAACACGCCCCTGTTCTCACGCACACACACACCCACAAAGACCCCCACGTGGCTGTGTGACGTCAACAGATGGGATTTCCCACGCCATGCGAGAGGCTAAGACAGTCACTACAGACACTGTCACTGCCTGGTTGCCTCACCAAGCCGCAGCTCTCTCTACTCAATTCCTTGTTTCGCTTTGTTCCCCCGACTTGAACTTTAACAGCCAAGGAAAAGGACCTTCCTCCGCGTTTCACATTCTGGCATAGGTTTTCATTGTGTTTAATCTTTTCCTCCGGTCAATGTACAGCTGTGTATTTGTCATACTTAGGATACAGTAGCTTATTGACATTTTGTTCGGTAATCAACGTCCGCCTTCTTTAAGCAGCTCTTCCAGCCGTAAAACAATGTCTCGATGTCTCTGATAGTGTTTTTCCGCATTCCTACTGTACATTCATGACATTGACCCGCTTACGAAAGAAAAGGCGTTATATGGCCAACACGTAAGCAATGTAAACAAACAAGACCTTCCAAGATATGCTTGGTATGTCGCCAAGCTGCTGCTGGTATGAAATATGAGCAGCAGTCACGCTTGATGTTAGGTGGAGACATTTTACTGTTAATAAAGTTCTATGTGTGTGTGTGTGTGTGTGTGTGTGTGCATGCATGAATTGGTGACCATGCAGAAACCAGGGTTATACTTTCCCGAATGAACATTGAACCAAATGATCAAAATTTAAGTCAGCACTTCTTAGCAATGGGCTATGCTGCGTAATAGCACTCAGAAGGGGAGTGAGCATGTGTGTGCATGTGTGTGCATGTGCGTGTGTGTGCACGTGCGCACTGCACAGTGTAATCCAGTCCAGTTATTGCAGGCAACCCAAACACAGATGGTGTGGAGCGATACCACATACCAGAGGCATTGTTTAGAGGACGGCAAGCCGGAGGAGATAATTGACAGGCCCATCCCCCCTCTGTCTCTTTATTCTAGCCCTTCTTTCATAGCGTTGCACGTGCACACACGCACACACATATACACACAGGCTTTGCCAGGCTTTCTTTTCTCACTGTGACCACTTGCTTTTCTACTTTTCACACACATTTTCTGCCTCTATTCTATACTCTATATTATCTTGTCTTTTCTGTCTCCCTCTTGTCTTTACCCTCTCTCTCTCTCTCTCTGTCTCTCTTCTCTTCCCTCCTTCTCTCCCTCCCCCTTCATTTCACCCTAGCAGCAGAGCCCTGCCTGGGCTCTGATTGGTGGATGTCCTGTCTTTGTGCGCTATCTGTAGCATGACGTCTCTCCGGCGAGCGTGGTGCGCATGTGTGTGTGAGCGCAAGTGTGTGCGTGCGGTTGCTCACGACTGTATATGTTTAACAGAGGGGAAGGAGGGGGATGGGGGGGTGTGGGGGGAGGCGGGTCACTCATATCCCGTATGCAGGCAATTTGGCTGAGAGAGGGAGGTTCTGTGTAGTGCAGTGGTGAGAGTGATCACTGGAGGCTGGCTTTGAGAAGAAGGAAAAGAATCCTTCTCCTATGTGTGTGTGTGTGTGTGTGTGAGAGAGAGCGTGTCTTTGTGCGCACGCGTGCCCGTGTATGGTAGACCTATTGGGGTGCTAGTGGTGGAGAGAGAGAGAGAGAGAGAGAGAGAGAAAGAGAGAGAGAGAGAGAGAGAGAGAGAGAGAGAGAATGCGCGTATACTAGCGCTCATGTAAAATAGGATTAAAGACACAAGATGGCTTCCTGAATGGACTGTAGAACAAACGACAGAGACAGACAGACAGGCAGAGAGAGAAGAGAGAGGGACAGAGGTGAGAAGAGAGGGAGACGGAGGTTTCTGATGGGGATACGACCGGCTGGTGGAGTAGGCTACACACCAAGGCATCTAACACACTTGGAGGGTAAATATTAATGAACCCAGGAACGGATGGATGTTGGCGGAAAGGGGAGAGACTATTCTGGGATTATCGGAGTGGGAAATGAGAGGGGAGGGGGTTGCAGAGACTAAGGCATCGGCTCAAGACACAACACAGCAGCCGGCATGTTGTATTTTAACAGCTAGACGGTGTGTGTTGAGGGGGGAGCTTGTTGGCCCAGATAAGAACGTATTATTGTTGTATTCTTTTAATAATTAGCTCTGCTCTCATTAACCTTCTTAACGTGCTGTGGTACATTCTCCTTGCCCTTGTTGTTGCTAGCAGTCACTGATTAACTCTCACTTTGGCTTGTTTTCCTGTCATAGCCCTGCACTTGGTTGCAGGCTTTTACACTGTGCCTACGCTGAGAGAGACGGCCACTACAAAATATGAACGGAGGCATTACATAATTCTATAATTAAAAGCGGAATCCTCTGTCCGTCTCTCGTCTGTACTCTCTGGCAGTAGCTGGAAGTGCCTGTTTGCCATCTTGGGAACAAACGAGGTGTTCCGGAGGTTTTTGAGTTGATTTTGTGTAACGTAGGTGTTCAGGAGAATGTAACCTCCTGCTGTTCTGACCGTCACGTTCAGGGTTCTTGTCGCATTATTCTATTGATTGTTATTCTCTACCCCTCCCATCTCTCTCTCACTCTCTCTGTCTCTCTATCTCTCTCTCTCTACCTGTAAAGGTGGGATTTTTTGAAGACAACAGAGACAGCTTGGTAGAACCCGAACTGGCATCTGAGGTAAGATGAGGCATTATTGGTCCCTGTTGGTCTGTGCATGTGTGTTTTGTGTGCATCTGACTGTGGCTGTGAAGTCCACATTGGTTCATTGTGAAACCAGCTCCTTGTCCATTTGCATGTTTACCTTGAGTGTTTACACAAGTACGCGTTTGAATGTGATGTTAGTGTCTTACATATTCCTATATCGCACCAAGAAAATGACGCTATGGGCCGGCAGTGTTTTCGCTACACACATCAAAGCCAGGCCAGCGATTGACTGTGTGAACACACGTGCATCGCTGTCATAGTCTGAGCTCATTAAACAAACCCCGACGTCACTAAGAAGAGAACTCTTAGAGTGCACATTAGCCAGCTCCGCTCATGGCCAGATTGACTCGCCCAGGTATCCTAGCTAATGTTTTCCCCGGCACGCTGAGTTGAGATGTGTAGCGCGGCGGCCCCGGTTTAAAGAACCCCACGCTGCCCGCTGATTGGCGCCAGAGCCAGGCATGTGTTGAGAAAAGCGAGGGAGGGAGGAGCTGTAGTAGAACTAGGAGAGGGAGGAGGAATCCTGCGCTGTGGCTCAGGAGCCAGGGGGCCGTTCTTCCTTTCTCCCGAACTTCCGGAGTCAAACGAGGTAAAGGGAGCAGAAGTTAGTGGGTCACGCATGCGCGCGCCAGCGTTTCTACGCGTCTGCCACTGTGTGTTTGTGGATCGTCGTAACCTGTTGCCGCCGAGCGCTGCTGTTCCCTGGGTTTGCCGCGCTGAGGCATGCTTGCTTGTATATTCAGGGGACAGATTCCACGGCACGGGTTCACAAGAAGGGGATTTAGCTGAGGCCAAATTAGGAACATCCATTCACAGCAAACTGTTACGTAATCAAGCCCAGTACCGTGATTCCTAGAAATGCAAACCACAACAAACTTTATGGGTGTCCTACTTGAGCGCTATAGTTTTGCAATGTGCTTGTGAATATAGGTCAGTCAGTGAGGTTCAAACCTCAAATCCAGCTAGCTCAGATCTGCTTACATATAGTTTACCTCAGAGAAAGTTGTGATCCACCTGCATGCGACAGGCTGTTGGTGTGTTTACATGTTAAACACCATCTGTGGACTTGCAGGAACACTCAACACTGGGAGCTATAGATTTGAGATGTTTGTGGCATTGCTAAGCTACTGTTTGCTAAATGTTGTAGTGTATGTGGTTTTGGAGTGATTGTCCTCAATGTACAGTTGCTCATTCAGTCCCCCTGTTACACTGTCAACACAAAACCCTGCTTACAGTCAATATGCAGGATTCAACTAATTCAACTATGCAGTCCCTTCAGACAAATGTTACCACGCTGCCCGCATTCTTAGCTGGTTAATACCTGGTCTACTTAGTGCTTTCTGCCTTCTTTCATGTTTTACAACATTTCCTTAGGCAACGTCTGGATGGCGTCCTTTGCCGTTAAGGAAACTAGGAGAGGAAAGTGGCTACAATAAGATACACAGTATTTCCTCTTTGTTGATCCAGTGAACCTTACATAGTAATAAGGTAGAGGCAGAAACACCATCTTTGGAATGATGATATATCAACAGTTGGAAACTTTATGGTTCACCTTCCGCGGGATTCCCGCTCTTGGTGAGAAAGAGTTAACAGTGACCTAGTTTCCGTGGCAACACTGAATGACGGATGACATTATTGTTGTAATTTTAGCTCAGACCCATCCTCCAGCGTTGGTCACATGACCCGGTAGCCGGCGCACTACAACGTGCGTGTGGTGAGCCAAGCATGGCTATGTGTTTATAGTACACACACACCAAGTGGAGGGTTTGACATCACCCTTTCCGCATACGTTTGCTTTCAGTGGTTTTACTGTGCTGTACTGTACAACTTTGTCATAATTCCCACGTTGTAGACATGGGTCGTACCCATTTGCGTTGACACGATGCTAGGAAAATAGTACTTTCTGCTGCTGGCCAATGAACATTTTGATTATGAAGATAATGTACTGTAAATGTAAAAACTATTGTTATGTCGTTCACATACATTTGAGGGCAGAGTTCAATATTAAATGACCATCTGTGAACAGTAATCATATAAAGCACAAGCTATCATGGAGTCCTGATATTGTGTTTGTACATATTTTCCAACGATAGCCTGCCAAGCAGGAAGTGGCAGCGCCCAGCAGCACAACGCTATCAGGGGTTGTCATGTTTGATCTCTAATGAATGGCGCCTAGCACACATTTGCCTCTGTACGGCCTCATCCCTCACCGGTGCTCCAGGATGGGCAGGCTCTAAATCCCGTCCTGGATCACTGCTGTGTGTGGCACTCCGTTCTCTTGTTGCTAGGCGAGAGCGCCTTTGAGCCACCTGGTGCTGGAGTTAATAAAAAATTAATGGAGGCAAGGGGAGGTTCCCTTAGACGTTGAGCATTCTTGAATGGTCTCTGTTGGTTGGGGTGTATGCAGGGAATCCCATGGCTCAGGTGAAACAGTCCAAAATACAGCCCCTCAAAGTAAACTGCTAGGTTTTATATAAGAGTGTTGGAAGGTTCATGGTGAAATATTGAGGCAGAGGCAGACATACAGTATATGAAGACCCCAAGACATTTGTATAAATTGTAGTTTGTCATTTTCCCGTATGTTAATGAATTGCTGCAAGCAGGACTGTGATGGATAGTGATAGTGGTGGTTTTCTGTCACTGTGGGCATGCGCTGGCCCTTTAAGACGGGTTATGCCTGGCTTGAACATATGGGGAGCTAATCTTAGCGCAACTCCTGAGAGAGACAAGGTTGGCAACACGCCACTGTGCATAGCTGGGAAATATTGTTTTTCTCTTTGGTTTGGTTTGTTTTTCTACTTCCATTTCTCTCTGCTATGGTCTAATATGACATTTTATTATATATATATTATTGAAACAAGCATTAGTGACCTCTTTGAAGATACTTTATGGCTTGACTGTTTTGTCAGTTTGGTCTGGACTAGGCAAGCACACACGCTGGTGAGGTACATCATGTGTTGTTTCGGAAGACCTCCCAAACAAACCTTCCATCCACTTCCCATTCTCTGTCGGCCTCAGCAGGCTTTTTCCCAGCAAGGTTTGTTCTCCTTCGCTTGTTCTGAAGCTCCATCACAAAGAGCAGCCTTTTAAAAACCCACGCCACACCCCTAAACCCCCCCCCCCCCATGTGTCGTTTGAGTGCTTTTTTTCTTCTTTTTTTTGTATGGCTGGCTCCACCCATCTCCACCACAGACCCCTGCCTTTCTCTCTCTCTCTCTCTCTCTTTCTCTCTCTCTCTCTCTCTCTCTCTCTCTCTCTCTCTCTCTTTGTGAGAGTGGTGATGGAGAGCGTTGCATTTCTTCATGCATTTGTTTGTCAGGGGTGGGGGTGGGGCCTCCACCAGCTGGGCGGTGCGTGCTCATGTGCACGTGCCGAGTGTCATGAGTTCTGAGCTGACACACAACACCTACACACACCCTGAACTCTACACCAGCCAGCCTAGAGGTGGAGGCAGCGGAACAGGACAAAGAGAGTGACTCAAACGCAGCGAGGCACGATCACTATGTCGTCCTGTTGACTAACAGACACACAGACGCACAGACACACAGACACACAGACAGACTCTCCATACCTCAGCATTCAAACTGCATTCGCCGGTCAAAACACAACCAAACCATATCCAAATGTATACGGTTTAATATATAAATACTGTGTTTCACCTCCAACACCAAGCTTAATCTCTACGTTTACTATTACACCGAGTTCTATACTAGTGCAGTCCCTCCCCCCAACAAACCCACTGACCCTTAGCGCGTTAGTGGGAGTAGACAAACTAACCCAGCGCTGTGCGCTACACTGTGTTTGTGTGTGTGTGTGTGTGTGGCATGTGTGCTCATATGCTTGCAGATGGAGGGAAAGTCTTCACAAAAGTGCCACTGCGTACTTTGCCCTGTGTGGATGTATAGGAACGTTTAATATGGCTGTCAGCTTTATATTTATACTGTATGTGTGTTTGAGAGAGAGAGAGGGGGGGGAGAGAGAGAGAGAGAGAGAGAGAGAGAGAGAGAGAGAGAGAGAGAGAGAGCACGGATGAAAGACAGGAAGAGTGGGAGGTAAAAAGAGAGATAAAAAGATATAGAGATGTAGTGTAAGCACTATAGTGAGAGAGCCGAGGGGGCTGAGAGAGAGAGAGAGAGAGCATGTGTGTTAGATCAGATGACCTTGATGTCATTAGACTGTGGGTTAATACAGGTCAGGGTTGGGGGTTTGGTGTGTGGTTGAATGGGGGGATGGCAGGGTGCAGAGTAACAGACAGCGTGCGTGTGTTTGTGTATGCGCGCGTGGGTGTGTGTGTGTGTGTGTGTGGCGGGGGGCAGGTCATGTGTGTTGTTTTACTGCTGCTAGATGTAGCATGTGTTCCTCTCGTGGCTGCTCTGCAAGGAGAGAAGAAGACGAGGGAAGATTCTGATGAAAACCGCAGAGGTTAAGACATGGTTTCGCTGTCTTCACTGGCACACCTTCTCCCACGTGCAGTCACGTCAGCCCTTTACACTAAACCCCAGCGCTTCCTCTGCTACCAGAAAGACGGGTTCCCCCTTTTTACGCACCTGAAAGCAGAACAGTTTTGTTCGTGTAATCACGGCCGAGGCAGCCCTCCCACATGCTCTGATGTCTTGTTCGACTTGAAATGCTGCGTGGCTGTTCTGTCGTGCATGACCTCTGTTTGGAGGAACGGTTGTTGTGGGTGAGTCAGACTTTACTCATACGAGGGCCTGACACACTACCAACTTCACTTGTGTTGTCAGTCATCCCTCCTACAGCACAAGCCAAGCCACCTGGCTCTGGCATACAGTAGATGGACGAGCACATGAATTAGAGTAGAGGAAGAGGATACGTTAGCAAGCTTTAAACTAAATCGACCGGCGAGCATCTTGAGAGCGGAGCTCTCTCCTCGTGCCAGGCTACAGCGGCGGTACTGTAAGTATTTGCTTGGCTCACAATCTCTGAGCTGCTTTACAGTTCTAACCAGTGGTTAGACAATATCTGTATTGTTTTTTTTTTTAAAGCCCTTGAAGCCTCGTTGCCTGTTGCTATGGAAACAAGTCAGTGGGCTGGCAGCTGAGCTAGATTTTGAGAGCTTCGTGTATGAAAGCATCATCTCACACTAAACCACGTGTATTCTGGTTATAAGGAAATGTATTATGTTTCAACACAACTGAAAAAGCCTGTTGTCTTTAGGAAGTGTTATGAAAGGCAAGGTATTGGGTAATATTTATAGGTAGCTTACTTTTAGTTTTGTACATTTCTCATTACTGTATAGCAACATACATATTGCATATTGTTGTTGTAAAGCACTGTTAACTGTTGGATGTGTTTTTTTTTTGTAAGTGGCAAATGGATCGATTTTTGATTGGTTGGCTCCACTGACACGTGCTTTATGCCTTTGTAGTACATTATAT
>JAODUH010002314.1:0-12129 GCA_027564835.1 Typhlichthys subterraneus | reverse complement strand
TTCAATTCCCACCCCCCCCCCCCCCCCCCCCTCCCCCTTCTCCAAATGAGCCCCTTCGGCACACGCAGACACTCTTCCACATTCCCTGGATGACTAGGCCCCTGTCATTCCTGCAAAATTGCCCACTAAGCCAAGGCACAAAGCAGCTCAGCGTTTGCAGCAGCAAGAGCTACAATTATGGACTAGTAAGGTCACTGCTATTTGGGTCAGTGGCTCACAAGGTAGCCCAGCAGCTCTCCCTGCCCAAGAAATACCATTATCAACCATGTTAGTACATATAGAGGTCAAACCTGCCTGTGTGTGTGTGTGTGTGTGTGTGTGTGTGTGTGTGTGGGGTGGGGGGTTGCACACAGGTAGGATTTGCATGGGAGCTTGGCCAGGGGGGAGGGGTGTTGAAGGAGAGTGGGGCGAGGCATCCTGTGTTGAATCCCTGCACTGACACACACTTGCACATACATACACACACACGCGCACACACACGCAGACAGTGTCTGAGCAGCAGGTGATGTGCAGGTGCTCTCTAGACATGCACAGAGGCTTTGGGGGGGGGGCATGCAATGCTAAACTGAGTTTATAAATCTGTGCGTGACACGTGTGCGATACAGTATATACGCCTGCGTTGACTTGGCATCCTCAAATAACCGCACCGCATATTATTACACTATTGCATTGCGACAATCGTTTGTAATTGCGTTAATCGTTTATTTAAAAAACTTTGAAGCATCGCATATGTTTCTCATAGCAGCAGAAAGTGTGTTTTGTTGTACACTGTGAACCTGAACATGTACAATAAAGAATGCATATAGGCGCTACAAGGGATTTTGGACAGTGCAAGCGCAGTGGAAGTGGTCACCCAGAGTAAACCCCCATCTCATCTGCATTATGAGATGAGTATGAGTACTGTATGAGTATGAGTATGAGTATGAGTACTGTATATAACGATGAGCTGATCATTAATTAAGATAAATGAATAATAAAGTCTAAGCCAATGGTCTAACAATCATGTCACATATACTATATATATATATACTGTATATATATACTGCACAAAGTAGACAGATAAGTAGTGTGAAATGTATGTATTAGTCAAGGTCAAACTGATTTTTTACTATTGTACAGATTTCATATTCCTTTCACAGTTATAACAATAAAATGACAATCAGTGGATGACCACCGATCTACAGCTAAAAAGCGAGAACAAATATTTTCTTCAGCTTGAGTCACGCTTTGTCCAGACATACAGTTTGAGTAGCTACTCAGGTGGTGCCCTGGCATCACAACATACCATACTAAATCAGTTAATCCAAAAAGTATACCCACGGCTATCCATTTATATTTCAGCCAAAATATGCACTTCCAGACATCTAGTCAGTGCACGCAGACAGCCTCACACACACACACAAGTACATGATAACACATTTAGTCATCAGGGAGTTGTACTCGAAGGTGGACTGAAATGAATTCCTCCTGTATCATTAATTATTTTTAAAAGCAATTTCGATCACGGGAGCTGTGACCTATTTCAGACCAAGGTCCTGCAGGTGTAGTATTAAAGCAAAGGGGTCATACTATGTTTTTCAGGGCAAGAAAACAAGTCACTATGTCACTATTACAGTGTGTATTTAAAGCGCCAATGTTGTGGACCACTGTGTGCAGATATGTGTGTAATAGAAAATGACACACCTAATGCTTACTGTTTAAAGTATTGGTTTTATTCTGCTGAAATACAATGTCACATTAGTTGCGAGTTGCACGGATATGGTTTTTAATGTAAGTTAAATTAATCATTTTACATGAATGCATGATCGCATGAGTGCAGGACGTACATCTTTGTACACACACACTTTTTGGAGTTTTGACATGCACCTGTGCCCGCGCCACACACCTACACACACGTTACAGGCTGACTAAACACTATACATCATAAATCTATAGATATGTACTTCTCCTGCTGGTATACTGTAAAAGAAGTCAAATAACACATGTTCTACTTTGACTGTTGCCTCATCTGCATTAAAACAACAATGCACAACCTCTTGCAACAGATTGCTTGTGATGAAGTTAACACACATTATTGTTTTTACGGTGATGGGGCCTGGCAGAGTCCTAAAATCTGTCCCTTGGCATGAATGTACTGTACTGTAGGTTTACACCAGCCATATACATTTTTTTTTTTAACAACTCGTCCAACATACTCCAGACATGCGCTTACCTGCCCTGCGCTGCAACTCACTGTAACCATCACACTCAAGTTAAACCTCCTCAGATCGCTCTTCAATGCCCCGGGATCACAGCACATTAGGCATGCAAACAGGGACTCTTCCAATGGAATACATTAACAATGAAGCTAATGTTTCAGTTGGGGATTGAGCATCTTAACCGTGCTTTTGTGAATATGTGCAGATTACATGTTAGCATAGCCTGAGCAACCTGCCGTTGACCTGTTATGCACTGACAGCAATAAAACACAGAGGTCATGTCACCTCTTTTTCCAACACTGAGAGTTTGCCTTCACAAACCTCTTTATGATGTAAAAATGTTACACAGAAGGCCTGTGTCTCACCCAGTGTTGACATTGACACATTCTCCGCTGGCTATGTCTTGCTTTTGCCACACACTGTCAGAGAAAAGACCTGAAAATCCACGCATTATCTTTCTCCAAGCGTATAGCCACACAAAAGAGCCGATGTCACACAAACGACACAGCTCAACTTTCACTCCCAACTGCGAAATCCTCAACAGAGCAGCCACTGACAATAGCGTGGAATACCATGGACACTGATTTCAATATGGGAGCGATTCCCTTCGTGTGAATGCGAGACTACGGGAACATGGTCCACTTCTTTCCCAGTACCTCATGGGTGTCAGTAGGTTGCGTGCTGTCCGGCGGCTGACAGCAGTGTGTGAATCCAGGCCGTCCAGAGGTCATGGTGAGCCAGTACGCTATCCATTGCAGCCTTGTGTGCCTCACGGGTTCTCTGCCCTCTCTCTCCTCCTGTTTGTGTCTCCACTGGGCTGCCTCTGCGAAAGCCTGTCACATGTGAGCGTAAAGTAAAGCTGTCGTCCTCCTCCTCCTGCAACAGATTCTATTTCCCGTGTGCCACAGAACACAAGTGAGAGAAACGGAAGGAAAAAAAAAAACACTTGCTGTTCTGTGAGCTACTAACAATGCAGATCCCTTTCTAAACTCCTCTGCTCTCCCCCTTCCTCTCTCTCTCTCTCTCCTTCCCTCCCACTGGCTTTCATGCCCTCCCTCCTATCTCATGCTACTGTTGAGGAAGAGCTCTCCTGCTCGTTCGTCTTTCTCCCTCCTCCTCCCTTCCTCTACCTCTAATAGTTATTTAGTGTCTCCTTTCAGCACCTGCTCAGACAGGGGGGGACAGAGAGAGAGAGAGAGAGAGAGAGAGAGAGAGACAGGGAGAGAGAGAGAGAGACAGGGAGAGAGAGGAATGAACAACCAGACATTACTTGGGGAAAAAATCTTGCTTGTTGCTCTGTACGAGTGTGTGTGTGCGTGTGCGTGTGTGTGTGTGTGTGTGCATGCGTGCGTGTGTGTGTGTGCGTGTGTGTGTGCGTGTGTGTGTGTGCGCGTGTGTGTGCGTGTGTGTGCGTGTGTGTTACGTTTGCATAACATCAGAAATGCGTTTGAAGCAGATAACAAGCAGGTTTGGGAGCAACTGAGGTCCAGGTTTCCTGCACACACAAAGGTCTGGAAGCTACAGTATGTGTGTGTGTTTTGCATGCAAATCAATGCATAGTATTGTGACTTGCCTTGGTCCATGTTTGCATGCATATTAGGCGTGTAAGTGTACTGTACGCCTAATATACACGAAGACGTGTACTTCGCGTCTAGTGCATGAATTTTCTTGTGTGTGAAGATTTCCTAAAAGATAAACCTGTGCGCGTATGTGTGTGTGTGTGTACAGATGGATTTAGGCAACAGAGTAGGTGCTTAGGCATGCTCAGATCCTCTGAACACCCTTGTTGCTCTCCGCTTGCCTTCGTATCAAGCGAATGATACATTAATCAAATGTGAAAAGGACAGGCGTAATCAGGTTTCTGTAGCCAAGGCCAACTCTTTACTCTTCTGTCAAATCGTCTAATTGCCCCACTCGTTCAAGCACCAACGAACAAGCACTTGACCAGGCCTGGTTGTTTTCAATCACTAACAACTCACAGGAATTACTTTTGAACCAGAATAGCACTGAACGTTTTAATAATTATTACAATGACTGTAGTTGGAAAGTTAAAGAATGTGGCTCGATAAGCATTCTGAATTTATAACCCTGCTCACAGTTTATGTTTTGAAATACAACTGGCCACAAAAATGCATGTGGGTTTGGGGGGATTAGTGGAGATGATTAAATGTTTTTGTATCACTGGTTGGTTGCAACCACAAGAGTGATTCCAGAGGCGTGTACCTTTAAAGGTTTATGTTGAATTAGTATTTGCTTTCTGCAACTAAGGACAAAGTAGTCTAATGTAGATATGTTCCCCTACATTACAAATGTAACAATGTTGCAAATATAAGATGTTCAATTTAGTACAAAAAAAATAACAGCAAAAAACACAAAACAATATAAACTTAAGGTAATAAATGTTTTGTTATTCTACCTTTATTACTACAATTTTGCATTTTACATGATGGTAGAACCATAGTGACAGTGTTTCAACTCAAATATCAACAAATGCATTGGGAAGGGGTATATGGGGTTTTCACAAAGTCAGCATTTTTCTTTTATATGGTTGTTGTGCACTACATAGCAAGAAGTCCGATACGCACAATATAATATAACAAATACACATTTGTTATAATGACTTAGCTGCTGTGGCCTCATGGCAGCTTTCAACAACACAATGCAGTTACAGTACATTGTGACCAGATAGCACTAGCTAATGTTATCCATGTTACCATACACAGCTTTAAAAGTCAAATAAACTACAGTCAAACAAATATATGGCCATTCCAATGAAATATTGCCTTTGGTTTGGTAACAAATGTATTTGATGTAATCCTGTACATGCGCAGAGACACAGCCCAGCCGGCATACTTGCGCCGGCTGACATGTACTAACGCACTCTTCCTGCAGGCCATGGTAGAGGAACGCACGGAACACATAGCGAGCCCAAGATGGCCACGCATAAGTGGTGGCTAGCAGAGAGAAAGAGGTGTTACGGGCAAAGCCAGGAAAAGATGGAAGAAACAAGGGTGAGAGGGGAAGGAAGTGTGAGAGGAGGACGTAAAGGGCAAGGAGACAGGAATATTGCTGGAGGCAAAGGCATGGTGGGATGGGGGTGTGGAGGAAGGGAGAGAGAAGCCATTAAAGAACACCTGTCTCTTTCTCACTCCTGATAAATCAGTGTCTGTTTCATCTGTCTGTCTGTCAGAGTCCCAAACGTTTGGGAGGTCACTCCTGTGTGAGTGGCAGATGCTGGGTATGGGAAAAGAGTTGTGTTCCTTTGAGCAACACTGTGGCATGGATACTGTACATATAACATGTAACAGCCACTCCCTGAGAAAGAAACAACCATTATTTTGTTCTCAACCTTCATCAAAATAGATTTATTTTGAAAACATACCAAATGCAAACCAGCTCACGAAAGCGATAAAATAAATATATCTCCATAGAAATAATCTATACAGTGCTCATACACATAGAAAAGCAATACATATAACACAGTAACAAATTGTCGTCAAGCTATAGTTGGAAATCCTTCATTTCAAGTCTTCACCATTGTTCACAATTAAGGTTCTGAGCATGTACACAATGTTGTGCCCATACAGACATACAAACTAAACAAAAATAAGAGATTATAAAAATTAAAAAAACTTTACCAGTGCATAACAAATGTGTGCCTTCATGCATTATACTATATGTGTGCACAGAGTTGATCAAAACACAGATAAAGCATTCCAAAGATGATACAAGTTCACTATCCCAAATGCACAGGAGCACCCATAATATATCTGCCTCCCTCAGAGGTGTTCTCTCGAGTGCACTCATGTTGCCAAGGGACGCGTTGCTTGCTTCAGGGCAGACACTACAGTTGGGTTTGGACAAGGAAGGAATGGGAAGAGAGAGACAGAGAGAGAGGGTTAGTGTTGTAGACTATTGTAAATGAAGCATAAAATCTTCATCATATTTGACATGCCAGCAAAATATCTATATTTTATCTGTTTGTGTTTTGGATTTGACTGTGATTTTCACACTTTTTTAATATTTTAAAACTGTCGTCCACAAATATCTACTTCTTACACAGGATATTGTAAAAGGTACATTTGCTAAATAAAATCTTAACAAAGCCTATGACTGTAAGGAGGTAACATGATATGGAATTTATGCCATGTGTAATTGGGTAAAATAATTCTTGAGAAAATCAAACAACTCACAAATTAAACTGGGGTTTAGATATATTGAGTTACATTTATTTCACTGATCACTCCGCCTGAACTACATTTTATTCACCTTTCACCCTCTAGTAATTCATAATAGAAATGGTGGTCAATTATTTTTATTTTACTTTTATTGCTTGTTATTACAGTTCCTGAAAACTAAAACAAATTGATATTATGTTTAATAAAACAAACATTGTTAATTAGCTCATGTAACCATTATTTTTTCCAATAGTAAAAGCTATGTTTCACCTAAACAGCATTAGCAATGTAAACAAATGAAAGATAGTGTATAGAGAGAATACAGAATCTGTACAGTAATGGGTGGTCATGTTTGACAAATGGAGACAATAAAAAAAGAAGATTTCACCATGAAACTTTCACGGACTAGAAAGCAATAAAAAATAATCCGTTTTGTAAAATATTTTATTCGTTTATTTCACTAAAATATATACTTTTTTTTTATCTGTGATATTGTTTTCTTGCTAGATTAGGCAAGATTAGGCAATAAAACAGATGTTTCAAAACATATTTACAATTGGAAACCAAAATAATTAATAATCCAAACCAACTCTAGGGGTTTAGAGTTCTTCTTTCTGTGCATAAAATCTAAAATGTGGGAATAAATAACAAGGGCAATAAATAGCAAGGGCAAAATATTAGCATGGAGTGTGCAGATTAAAGGTTGGTGAAACATTTACAAAAACAAAAACAAAGAAGAGTAGATGAAAGAGAGGCAGGGACAGAGTACGGAATTAGAAGCAGGTCAAAACGATATGGGGAGCCAATCATCCTCACAAACACTATGGTGAACTTGAAACAAACAAAAGGAAACATTGTAGGAATCCCTCCAGGAACAAAACCTGGACATGTACAGTAAAATAAAGACAGATTAAAGGATGATCATCAATTATTTTTAAACAAACAAAATAAATTGTTAGAAATGTTTTCTTGTTGCTTTGATACAGTAGACACAGCTTCTGTACTGTGTATACTGAAAACAAAGGCAATATGGACAAAGTTAAATAAATGTTGACCATACTGCCCTCTGTTGGCCAACTGAATTCATCCTGCTCCTGTCAATTGACAGAGGCATTAATTAAACTGGCAGATTGACCACTCTATAAGACTGTATGGGCATGTGCAGACCTTCCAGACGGACCTGGGCCCAGTTGTTGAGGAGGGCAAAGAGAGGGGCCAATGGAAATGCTGTCACGATGGTGATGAAGCCAAACTGCATCACTAGTACGGTGTGAGAGGTCACCTTAACAACTTATTTCTGTTGTGAAGGAAAAGTAAAGTAGTAGTAATTAATTCATATCCTGTGTTAAATAAAACATTTTACATGTATTACTTTTGTAAGAAATCTAAACTGGACTACCAGAATATTACTGGCCGCAGTTAGTAGTGTTAACTGTATCCTTCTAATACTGAATATACTGACCCATCTCGAGGTACTCTACTCCTTTAACAGGCCCTCAAACTTTATCAGATGGTAATCTGCTCTCCCCTTCTCTAGCGCCCTCTTCTGTTGGGTCAAAGCTCATCATGCTTCTCTCTGCTCTTCTCTAGCGCCCTCTTCTGTTGGGTCCAAGCTCATCATGCTTCCCTCTGCTCTTCTCTAGCGCCCTCTTCTGTTGGGTCCAAGCTCATCATGCTTCTCTCTGCTCTTCTCTAGCGCCCTCTTCTGTTGGGTCCAAGCTCATCATGCTTCCCTCTGCTCTTCTCTAGCGCCCTCTTCTGTTGGGTCCAAGTCTTCACGTTCACCTTCAGAGGAGAGCATGTGAGAAGACTGAGAAAAATAAAGAGACCACTGCAGCAATTTCTCTGGTTTTACTATTTATACATGTATACTTTTTACTTAAATTCAATAACGTATTTTTACATATATTGCTAAAATTACATATTTTATGTTTTTTTACATTTACACTATATTATTATATTTTTTTTAATGTGCAGTGGTTTCTTAATTATTTCCACAGCTGTATCTACAACAGTGTTGGGCAATTTACTCAGTAATAAGTTACTAGTTACTTATTACTTCTTCAAAAAGTAATAACATTACTTATTACTGGGTATTAAAAGTAATTAGTTACAGTACTAGTTACATTACTATGTAAAATTAAGTTCACTCTCCAGCCAGTGCCATTGACCAAAAGACACTGGCCTCTATCTGGAGGTGGTCCCCGGGCGCTGCACAGCGGCTGCCCACTGCTCCCTTGAGAGATGGGTTAAATGCAGAGGATGAATTTCGCAACATGTATGTGTATGTGACAATAAAAGCACCACCTTTACTATATTACTTTCACAATCACTACCCTGCCTTCCAAAAAATGACAACATGTGTAGCCAGCTCATTTTTGAATTGAATCCTTTTTATTGTAACAATAATTTACCTTAGGAGTCAACAATCAGCCAAAGTAAAATGATTGCAGCCTCTCTGAAGTTATTATATTACAGTAACTAGTTACTAGTAAATACCAAACACTTATCTACAATGTGATGTTGTTAGCTAAATAACGTCTTCCTTGTTAATAAATTATCTGTTCTAGGATATTTAACTAAAGCGACTCTCCTTGGCCTGTCAAGAATTATCAAACCATCACACAATCACATTCAAACAGTAAGGAGTGCAGGCTACCTATAAATAATGATTTCATTAAGTGGTTTTAGGCAGTATAGTCTGGTGCCATGCTGTTTGTCATAAATGTAGCACAAGGTACCAAAGTGCTTTGTAGTCTAAAAGTATAGGTCCATTTGAGCTATCTGTCTCACACACGCACACACGCACACACTCGCGGGCACACACACACCCCTAATGTGTGCATGTCACAGTTTGTGCCATTACTGCAGTAGTACAGTATTGAGCTACAGTATACTGCACCAACACAGCCACTATGCAGAGAGTGGTGATTCCACTCAACAAAGTTCTAGTTCACACTGCAGGTCAAACAATGCTGCAAAGCCAATGCAATGCCACAGCAAAGTATTAATTGCTATGTGGTACGTGGGTAACAGGGAATATGGGGAAAGCAAAGCACATACAGTACAGTTCAATTTCAATGTCCCCCAACCACATGCACACGCGCACGTGAGCACACACACACAAAGGAAATACAATGGTTGAGCGCGAGATGATGCATGTGTTAAGCAAAAGCATTGGCTAAACAGAGGCTGTTTACTGTGTTGTGGTGTACATACCAATGGAACCATAGTCTCGCAGAGCAGGCCTTTAATTGCCTAAAGTCTGGCACACAGTGTTGGCTATGTCAAGACCAGCCTACGTGACGAGATGTATTTTGATTGACATGCATGACCATCTACGTAACTCAATGACCAAATCGAACATTAAATATATACTGAGGACTTGTAATTAAATTGAACTGTAAATCTGTTAAAGGAGCCTATAGGTTACTGTTTAACATTTAGAGAGAAAAAATATGGAAATACTGAAATTAGTAAATAAAGCACTGCACTAGAACGGGAATAACGTGTGATATGAATTTTGTGAGTGACAATACTAACGGCCAATGAAAATCTACTACCCCACTTCCGGATAGTGCTGACGTGCTTACAGAGAGGTTACATACGAGAGGTTCAACATTCGTTTATGATGTGACAAAGTGCTGATGAACATTAGAAGCTGCGACTAACGGACCATGCACTCTCTCTACGGAACATCATGATTGTGATAATAGCCCGCTACATGAGCACCGTCACCATGTGTGTGAATATCACGTCAACGTTCGATGGCATATGTTATGCTGTACAGTGTTTAATATGTGCTATTTGATACATGCAGTACAGTGACTCACCACCATGACAATGGATGCCGTGAGCATGGGGGTGAGTCTGGCTTTCTCTTGGGTTGTGCTCTGTAGCCATGGCTGCAAGCTCCTGGTGGAACACAGTATGAGGTCATTAGCCAAGGACAAGGCTAGCATTAGCATCCGCTCATATGAGCAACATAAAATGAAATGCTGTGTCTGTTCCTTGATTTATCCTCTATTTATATTTACCATATACAACATTCTAATAGTACGTATGTGTACAGTAGCATAGCTGGGACCAGTATTATTGGTTGAGACAAAAATGTGTTGGCAGTAAAATACTTGTCCCACCACCGTGGGACAAGTTCAGTCATAAATAATGTATTTGAAATACTCTGTTATGATTGTAATCTAAACGTGCATGCTCAAACTGAACATTATTAATGTGTAATATGTAGTGTTGAATTCGCTTCAGATGTTTTATTTAAATTATCCGGCCTGTAAGCAGTATGTGAGCACTTGATTTTTTTTTGTAAAAGTGTGGATTAAATATTGCTAAAGCTATTCTTTCTTGAAGTCCATACAGTCCGAGTGGTGTGTGTGGGTGGCCATCTTACTGTTCGTTTCCAGTATTCCAGGTACTGTACGTGACAGCCCAGAAGGACATTAACACACAGAATAATACTGTACCTGGGTGGTCAAACCCACAATGAGTACTAGAGGTATTGTGTATTTACGTAAGCCTAAAATAACGTTTGGTAATAATATGAACTTAATTTTTTTCAAACTTAAATGTATAAATAGCTTTTTACATACAGTATATAACAGTTACGTTGTTTGCTAAACAACACATTCATATAGCCATTCATAAAATAAAAAATAATATTGTATAGAGAGACTTTAAGTCTTGGACTCAAGCTTATTCATTTCATTAACTATCTTACATGCAATGTACAGTATATTGGTATCTAGTGTACTGTACAAACATGACCTAGATTGAATAACAGCCACATAATTGAATACACTGATGCCCTCAGACATTAAAGGATGTGTTCCCCCTCCTTTGTCACTTCCAAACCTTCTTTCCTTTTAGTTAAAGGGCCTTTACTGCAAGTGAAACAACTTATCAGGGGATGTTTTGTTCAGTGGACTGACACCCCTTTTCCGTCAACAGACCTAGAGGTAGTGGTGCTACCGTAGTGCCAGTACGGCAAGATGCAGTCCCGCTCAGCACTTCAGTTACTGAAGATAACTCACTGGGGTAATATAATATGTATCATGAATTGGCACAAGGAATACCTTGTGTTGTTGCAAACAGTATGAACAGCGCCATCTACTGGTTAAACAATAGTTATTGCAAGCGGTTCATACAGTATGATTGACTCAAATGTGTGCCAGTTCATTCACTTGCTATGTGTGACATGCACCATGTTTCGCTTTGGAAAAGAGTCTTTTGAAGGCGACAATTAACGTGTTTCAAAGAAAAGGGTCCAAGGTATGGGAAAAAAGGATAAAGGCAATATTGAATGTGTGGAGCAATTTCTGGCTCCATTATTCTCTGCCCTGTCTCTCTCTCCTTCCTTTTATCTCCTGCTCCACAGGGAACTGTTATAGTGAAGCACTGTGGGATACCATAATGAACATATGTAACCCTTGTCGTGTCAGGTTGAATGACTACACCACACACCGTCTTGAGTCTGGCTAACAGCCGTTTATTGCATTGATCGATCGATCTGGCAACAGGTGAAAAACAATGGTCACGCAGTATTCAATAGTTACAGCTCCAAATCGATCTCGTGTTCATCCATAGAGAAAGGGGAACATACTATTGCATTTATACTAATGCAGATATGCTGTATCTGATAAATTTACAAATATTTAAAAAAAGGAAATATTTTGTCACTGTGATCGTATAGTTTACATTATAATATACTTCGAAATACAGTAATACTGTAGCCAAGACTC
>JAODUH010002313.1:0-12129 GCA_027564835.1 Typhlichthys subterraneus | reverse complement strand
ATGTTCTGTGTGGTGGAGTGATACACAGAGAAAATAGTCCTAGCAAAATGTTCTGTGTGGTGGAGTGATACACAGAGTCAGTCCTAAAAATGATATAACTTCACAATGGTGAGTGAAGTGTGCTAGTATGAATATAGTTCCTATAGCACCTTCCAAGCATTCATCCACCAATGTGGGGTTGGTTATCCCCCCCGTCCACTGGACCACGTTGGGGGCATGTCTGCGCTGGGTCTGGGCTGGTCTGCGGAAGCCACTAGCCAGAGCCGGCAGAGGCTCCAGGGGAGAGGTCCTCTCGTCTGCCCACGAGCCCTCGTCTACAGTGAGAGACAAGGGGTGATGAACTCTGTGTGGTCTGTTTGTGTGTGTGTGGTGGGGGGGGGGGTCACTCACCGACTGTGTGCTGTGTGGTAGGGAGGTCTTGTGGGGAAGACCACTCAGATGACACTGCGAACCTGAAACAGACCAGTCAAGCAGCAGTGGTAGAGTGGGGCAACAGGTGATCCAGAACCCCGCTAACTCCTCACCAAGTGTCGGTGTGTCCCTGAGCAAGACCCCTAACCCTAGATGCTCCCCCCGGTGGTCAGGTGGTGCCTTGCACGGCTGACGCCACCATCTGCGTGTGAATGTGAGGCTGAGGGTGATGTGGAGGTCCATTTGAAGGCTGAGGTTAATTGATGCAGGTGTGCACAGCAAGGTATGTAGACCGTGTACACAGGTTTGATTCATGTGGTGGAAACTGCCTGCCTTATTGTTGGAAATCAGTTTATGTTATAAAAATATATATATGTACGGCTCCACAGATGAACTTGACAACACGTGACAACAATTAATCTGGCATGTCAGGTTACAGCTACACGCGTACAAAAGGACTAAACAGTGCACAAACAGTTAGAAAAGCGTTATATAAATGCAGTCCAGTTACCGTTTGATCCCATCACACCATCTGATCCAAACTAGACCCTATTGTCTCCAGACGGACTGAGAAGAATATTACTAAGTGAGAGTGACGGGCTGAAACCAGGATGTGACAAACATGTTGGTTTGAAACAGGAGAATGCATCGGCCCCATCTCTACTCCCCACCCTACAGAGTTCCTATGGCAACGCCGTTCTCTCATTATTTTAAACACCGGTATCGGCCCCAGAATCTCAAAAATCGTTATACATTGTAAACAGTGCGCTTGGATTGCATTGTTGGGAGGGGTTTGGGTGGTTAAAGGGTTAAAAGACCCAACAAGTGCTGGTTATTGTTACAGCTACATTATCTGTCTAACCTTTCGTCTTGGTCTTGCGGTCTTGCCATTGGCTGCAGTCGGGACACCGGTGTTACCTAGAAACATGAGCGAACACACAACATAACACAATGGCGTGTTAAGGTGGTGCATCCACTCACCGTGGTGGCATTTCTCCAACACACACACTAAGATTTTTGTAAGAACAAAAGTCCTGTACCTGCTGCAGCGTCCGTCGAGGGTGGGCGCTGATGAAGCTGTCGCCCAGGGCCGAGCTGTAGAGGCTGGGCTCCTCCACGTTGCTGCTGCTGCTGCCCTCCGTCACCTCCTCCTGGGGCCTCCCAGGGGGGGAGGGCTGCTCCTCCAGGCGGTACCTGCCTGGGGGGAAGTGGCCCAGCAGGAGAGCCACGTCGGCGGGGCTCAGCGGCTCGTACTCCCCGCTCAGCAGCTGAGCTGCCAGCCTCCCGGCCACCGCCGCTGCTGCTGGCGCCCCCTGTGGCAAAGGGCGGTACTGCGGCGGCGGCCCCACCGCGAGGCTGCACCCGGCGGCGTCTGACGAGGCGGAGGAGGTGGTGGAGGAGGAGGTGGTGGGTGACCGGGCATGGGCAGGGTCGTCGCTACGCCACGTCCCGTCCACCTCGTCGACCCCGTCCGCCTCCTCCCAGCAGCGCAGGGCTGTCTCTACGGCGACCAAGCTGCGTGCGGCCTGCTGCAGCAGCACCTGAGAGACCTTGATGTTCAGCACGATGGCGCTCACCCCCTCCCTGGTCCCCTCGGACCAGCTCACGCCATACAGATGCGCCGCCGCCAAGCTGTCGCCAGGGGGCGCGCTGGGGCGCGGTCGCCGGGGCAACGCGGCCGGGAAAGTGAGGTCAGGGTGGTGGTGTGGCGATGGTGCAGGGGCCTCATCCTCCTCCTGCTCCTCACCCTCCTCCTCCTCATAATCCTCCTCCTGCTCCTCACCCTCCTCCTCCTCATCATCCTCCTCCTGCCCCTCCTGCTCCTCACCCTCCTCCTCCTGCTCCTCCTGCTCCTCACCCTCCTGCTCCTCCTGCTCCGTGTCTCGGCCCCGAGGCTCGTCCAGCTCGCTACACTTCCTCTGAAAGGCCTCCGCTACACACATTATTATTGATCAGTTTTATATATTAATTATAATGTTGTTAGTTGCTATTTCACTACAGCAGGGTGCCAATCGTAAGTTTATTAAATCATATACATGTATTAATTATTATTTATTATTAAAGGTGTAGTCAGCCATTGCAAGCTATTTGTATGCTAATACACAGTTAGTCAAATTCACCAAATATCTCCTTGCATTTCGCTAGCTTCCCGTTCTCTGAGTAGTCTGATACAGTACTTCTATACAGCCCTTTCTACGTAAATATGAACATTAGCAAAGTGAACACCGCTCACATCAACAAAGCTGTAGTACTACGCTTTACTTCACAATGCGCTTCGATGTGTGGAGCGGCGGGCAGCGTACGCACGGAGAGATATTGTTAGCAAGAGTTCTCAGAAATTACTAACGTGGCCTTAAATGTAAATTTTTATATTATTAGTTGTTATTATTAATTAATTAGTAAAAAAATAATACCTGACTTTCCTCTATTCTGCTGCCTCAACAAATACTGAACTCTCTGCACATTCCTAGTGCACAGGCGACACACATTAGCAAGCAAGCAAGCAACATTTATTGATATAGCACTTTAAAAATACAAACAGTAGTCACAAAGTGCTTTACAGTAACATGAATATAAAACATAAATGTACGGCACAAATAAAAGCCAAATAAAACAATAAAATCAACATAAAATACAAATAAAACAATGTAATCAATGTCTGTGAGAACAGGTGGGTTTTTATGATGAAGCCTGTCTGTTGACATTAGAGTCTCCATGTGCCACAGTGCAACACTGTCAATGTTAGTATAGCGTTGGAGTACCTTTCTCTATGGAGGTGCTCCCTGCAGGCCCCTGGCCTCCCACTGGGGGGTGCTGCAACGCACTGCTGTGCCTGCCCGGCTGGGACAGCCTCTGCACACACACACATGCATGCATATGGCGTAATTGTATGAGGAGACAGGGGAACAAGTCCTCCCCAATGTCCACCATATTTTTACAGTGATATCCTGCTATCCTGTCATTTTAACCCCTCCCGCTCCGTATTTCAAAGCCCAAACCCATTCCACGTGCCTTATTTGAAATAAACCGATCTGTACCTCAGGAAGATACACCGACATCACAGACCACAATGGGTCAGCATCATATACTGAGTGTAAACATCCTCTGCTCTGTTTGAGTAAAGATAGCCACACAATTCCTTTGCATTTCACTTTGACTTGTAATATCACAGATTTAGATTTAACTTGCACTAGGCCTACAGAGAAATGCCTTGGACCAACGCACTTCTGCCACAGCCTACTCTCCAGGCTACAGTACTGTTGCCATGACCGCTAATATCTTGCTAGACCGCTATGGGAGCAGGTGTGGGCATGACTTATCATGCAACCTTGTAAGGTCTGTAATAGGCTACACTTTATAGACATAAGGTCTCAATTAAATATGTGTCGGTAGCATAAAAACATTCCCCTTTAGACATGATAAGCAGGCATCTTATTCTAAATAACTCTTACACTTTCACCAGTAAATACAGTTTCATTTTTCCTACAAAGTATCTGTTATAGAGGACTTTCATACCCACCTGCATGCCATGCGGACATTGCCAGCAAATTATTTGCATTATAAGAGATTGCATAGAATAAAGCCTATTACTAAATATTCCAACAAGACCACAGCTGCTATCCCCCTACTCTCCACCAGAGGCAGCACCTTGATGTCGGAGCGCAGCATGTAGCACACGTCCTGCAGGCTGTGCGTGCGGTCCCGGGCATGTGGCTGCAGCCCCACCCCCAACAAGTCGTAGTAGGGCTGGGGCACACGGCCGTCTGGCCCCAGGGCCCCGCCCTCGCACGCCGCCTGGGCGATGGCACACGGCTCCGCCGGGCCCCAAGGGACCTCATCTGGGGTTGGCATGGTGATGGAGGAGACACAGTACAATAGCGTTGAAGTAGATTCATCTCAGACCAGTCATTCCAAACATGTGCGTCACAGCCCTCTAGTGGCCCGTGGCGATACTGCAAGTGGGCTGCCAAGTCATTAGCAAAGTACTAATATTTCAATATAATTTGAATTTATTATGAATGTTAAAGTTTGTTCCTGTGACTGTGTTCTGTGTTCTGTGTGTGTTTCTGTCAGTCAAACATTTTAATGCTACAAATAAACACACTCGTACACATACGTACATACATACATGTATGTATTTAAGTATGTATGTATGTACTGTGTGTATGTGTATGCATTGTGCATGGCTTCAGGCTGAGCGTTAGCTACCTGTGTAGACTTCTTGGATGATTGCACAGAGACTGTACAGGTCAGCCTTGTCTGTGCACGGCCTCTGTCTGATAGCTTCTGGGGCAGCCCAGTTGTACAAGTCGGCTGGTAAGCCAGGCTGCATCGGTGGTTTGACAGAAGAACTCTCACTGAAAATATAACACGCACGCACACACGCACGCATACACACACGCACACACACCTCTAAAATATTAATGTAAAATAATTATGTAAAAGTTTTTATGTATATATATATATACAATATATATATACATATATAATATATATAATAGTTTTAATGCTAATGCTAGTTCTAATGCTAATGCTAGTGCTAGTTCTAATGCTAGTTCAAATGCTAATGCTAATGCTAGTTCTAATGCTAATGCTAGTGCTAGTTCTAATGCTAATGATAATGTTAATGCTAGTTATAATGCTAATGCTAGTGCTAGTTCTAATGATAATCTAATACTAGTTCTAATTTGCTAATGCTAATGCTAGTTCTAATGCTAATGCAAAGCATAGACAGCTCTATACTGTGTGACTGGCGTGGAACAGGCACGTGTCATCTCATCAGTGGTGTGGTTTTGGAACAAGGTGCGATGACAAGCTAAAGGACGTCCCACCTTGGCACCATGAAGCCCAGGCCGGTGAGCTTGGCCACCCCGGGGCTTGTGAGCATCACAGAGTGGGAGGACAGGGACCTTATCACCAGCCTCCTGCTGTGGACGTAGAGGAGGCCTTCACACGCCTGCAGCACTACGGACAGCAGCCAATCAGTGTGCAGCACGGGGAAGTCTCCACGCTGGGCAACGAATGAACAGCAAAGATGTGTGCCACGGTGAGGTCACATGATGAGGTCACATGTTGAGTCTGACGGTGTGTAGTACCTTGTGATGCAAGAGGTCATGCAGGGAGCCAACATGGACCCTCTCAAATACCAGACTGGTCCTCCGGAGGGCAGCAGAGAAGCTCACTGCCATCAGCTGTAGTAGGTGGGGGTGAAACAGCTGGCTGAAGACACAAACACATAAACATACAGATTAGAACTGATAGTGACTCAAGTGAGAGCAACAGTCGGGCGGAGCCAGGCTACAGAGCCGTGCCTCACCTGCAGTAGTATTGCTCAGTGAGCAGCAGGTCCAGATAGGCCGTCTCACGGGACCTCGTCTCCTTCAGAGTCACTCTGGTCCCCTTCCAGCTGTAACTGTGACTCAAGTGTTCAAAGGCAGAGTCAGCAATGCTGGAGCCACACACACACACACACACACACACAGGACAAGCATTACTAGGCCTGTGTTGTGTGGTGCGCACCGCACCACTTTGTTTGTGTTCCCATTTACGAACACCAGATGATCTTTTCAGCACGTACACAGACCATGAGATGTTCTCTGAACAAGTTACAGGTGTTCATAAACATGAGGAAAGGGAATTAAATGGATGCAAATGAGTGGCTGTGTAAAAAGATGTCTAGGTTTCCAGAAGGTTATGAAATTGATTATTACTGCAAGAGACACCAAGCGATTATTAACAATGTGTCATGTATATATCCCTGTATATTAAACTATTTAGTACTGTAACTACTGTAATAGAGGGAAATATGTATTAATGGGTCAGGATCATTCACATTAAAGACAACCGCGTTTAGGGCCACACAGAGCCATGGATAGAGAGAGTTACGCCAGCGGAGGTTCGAAATGTTCAACGGTCACATGGCTCATGGAGAGGCTAAACGTATGGCAAAAAAAATCAAATTTTTATATAGATATATAACTTCATATTTTGGTAATTCTTAGTCCATAAATGCACCGATTTACATTTAAAATCAAATTCTATTATACTACTTTAATATTATACTTTTAGTATTTGCGGCTAACTTCTGGGAACTATTTTGAGGCTCCGCGATCCGCCATTGCTGTGAAAAAAAACGGTCCATTGGAGATGACGTGTCTTCTACATGGCTCTGGGGCCGCATGCGTCTTTAGATGAATGGCATTGGTTCTCACTTCGTCATTGAGATGAGCGAACCGCAGGTGAAGGAGAGCAGAGACTCGTCTTCGGCCTGGCAGAGGTCACTGTCTCCAATTAGCGGAATGGATGCAAGCGCCCCCACTGTTTGGGACTGCTTGTCTACGCTCATCTTAAGTAGCACAAGAACACAAAGGCTTCACAAAGGCTGCGTGCTTGTACAGAATAAGGGATTACATGTTTACATTAACAGAGATGCAGACATAGAATCAGAGCATCACACTAAAACACAGTTACATGTCAGCATATAACTGATATGCTGACATGTCTTGTGTGAGCAGCTGCTAAAGACCAGATACAGTAGCATTTAAAACTAAATAAATGAATAACAATCGCAACAGACCTTTCCAAAGCCGAAGCACTGAAGCGTGGCACATGAGGCTTTCTTGTTGGTCCTTTTGCTGAGCTGCAAGTCTGAGCCACTAAACAAAGTGCAAACAGACACCCACACATGACGTGACACATAACTGTAAACGGGACATCTGAGATAACAGATTTTCTCTTAACAGAAGCTGTGAAACGGGTGTGAAATGTGATTGAGAGTCAAAACATGTAAACAGCCTGTTGCTTCCACTCAATTAAATGGGCTAGGATTTAAATATTACTTATGTGATTACATTAAAGTCAAGTCAAGTTTATTTATATAGCTTAACCTTTAAGTTAAGTGGCAGTGTACCGTGACTTTATGATGTCCAGCAGGGAGGGCGATCGCAGCAGGGTCTTGGAGGAGGTGGCGATGCTGCAGGAGCTGTGGTGGAGGTTCCTCACGGCAGGGCTCTGGAGCAGCTGCTGCACATGGGACATGCAGCTCTTCAGGAACGCATGCATCTGGGTAAACAGAGGCACAACCGGGCTTAAAGGTGGAGTCAGCGATGCTGGAGAGAGATTGTTAATATAGAATTTCTCAATACAAAAAACACCTCTCCCTTCAATTCCATAGGGCGTGGCCTTAGACGCTCTGAATTTGACCAAAGTGTGATTATCTTACAATAGCTCACTTTACCTTGAAAGCACTGGCCATTCATTTAATTCACTGCCTAGATAGCCTGATGGTTAAAACCCCACCCATAGGAAGAGATATACACCTTCCTCAACCACACACATTGACGCCTAAAGCCCAATTTAAGCTACCCTGTAGCGGAGGACGTTGTGAGCATTTATATGTATGCTTTGCATCGCTCTGCAATTACACTGCCAAAACGCTAGCTGGCGGTGTGGTTTCTATGTCACTGTGTTGAGTTCATTCACCACTGTTTTGCACTTCTTCCTATGCTACAAACAATTGCGACTGAAACAGAGCAAGTTCGATAGATGTCAAACAGCAGTTACTTTGCACGTACCTTGGCGTTGTGCAACGCCTCACCCGTCAGCCAACCAGGAGGTGTCCTGCCGTCGCAGTCGTGGAGCCTGAGGTCTCCGCCGGCATCCAGCAGGCCACTGAGCAGCCAGGGGTTGCAGGAGAACACAGCAGCGTGCACTGGCGTGCTACGGTCCCCACAGCGGCTGCAGACAACACACAATCACCATCACATGCAAGCTTTTCTATGTGGAAAGATCATGCTCGCTACTAGCATGACCTGTGTAGTCTAGCAACAAGCAGCAGGCAGGGCTTTGTGGTGTGACCATGTAAACCCATGTAATGAGATAGTGATTAAACGCACCCTTAAATCTACATGCTCTTTATACGTGCCATTAAAGGTCCCCTAGGCAATGTTTTAGACCAACTAGAAAATGTGTTTTTCAAATATTTCATGTATAAATAAATAAATAAATGTTTTAATTTTAGTATATTATTATATATAGTAATAAAAGTATATGTCCATTAGGGTTGGGTACCAAGCTAGGTACTTTTAAGAGTATTGATTAAGGTCAAATCAGTCTGTATTTCGGTACCTGAAAGGGCAAGAAAAGAGATAGAGATGCGAGCGAGATTAGATCATCCCTGTGCAACCTGCATCTTGTCACTCGCTTAGTGTGACCTAGTTAGATAGTGACCTAGTCTCCCGTGTTGAAAACAGGTAGAATCAAACCGACTAAACCACTGTTTATAGCATCCATGTTTTTTATTTAAAATGCGCTTCATAACGAAATTCAAACAACAAAAACAGCGTAGGCTACTGTACAGTAGGCCTACGGTGATTCATTTAACAGGGAAGTTAGTAAGCGATCGGGAAAACGGGGGCAGGCGTAATTTATAGCCTATGCTTCAATTATAGGCAAACTCCTAAAATGTGTTTTTTGCAAAAAGACAGTCAAGTAGTTTGCACAGCAACGTTTTAGGAATTAAAAAAGTACAGAAAAACTTTGCGGTACGGGCTCGGAACTGATATCGATCCAAATGGGAACAGTACCCAACACCTGTGGGATGCCGAATGGAGCAAATTCGTATACATAATGATATTTGTTAGCACATATGACCAACCATGGTAACTGATAAGGTTGACGTAGCACAACTGCATCTTACCAGTAGGTGTCAACTGTTAAACTTGCAGTAGGAGGACCTGTACATAATAATAATAACAATACAATAATAATCTTCATAAAAATAGCTATTTAAAACTCCCAATGACACTATGAAAAGTACTATAAGCTAAAAGGTAATGTACAAAACTATTTTTTTTTAATATTAAAATGTGGGCAAAAGACACTAAATAATTAGGTACACAGAATCCATGTAGAATAGCCTTTAGCCTTACTGGTTGGGCTCAGCTCCATGTCTGAGGAGCAGCTCAGTGGCTCCTGCATGGTTCAACAGTGCAGCACAGAATAGCGATGTCTGGCCCAGGTTGTTTACACAGTCCACATCTACACCTGGAGCAGATCCCAACATGCAACATAATTCACATCTATTATGCATCAATTATTATAGTGCAAGCTGTAACAGTACTGTGTTACCATTTTTGAGCAACTTATCCATTTTAAATAGGTTCTTCTCCAGGGCGTATTTGTGGAGGTCGGCTTCCGGCCCAATACTCGTCACCACGCCCAAACGCACAGGGCAGGGTAGAACCAATGGACTCATCTTGATCTATGAAGGAGGTTTAAGTCTAGAGCAACAGATTACCAGTCCCGTTTGTTCATGAGATGAGATGTAAACCTAACTAAACCATGACTGACAGTTCACTAATAATAGACAAAAAAAAAAATTCAAGAAAAATTACACAATTATTTCTATATCTTGTTCAGTGTGTCTTTTTCTAATTATGGTCAAGCTAACATAAATGTATGCTAATATAGCATACGGTACAGTATCAACCATCTAGGCTACATAGTACACATACAAAACTAATGGGTGATTGCTGTTATTGTGCGAATTGTGATCTACATGTGTCTACATTATGGTACAGTACCGGTGTTGTGCCAAAAAGTGATTTCCTGACAGAAAGTGATTTTGCGCACTCCTGCGGAGGGCAGCATGTTAAGTTGATATATGATCCATTAGTACATTTGTTTGTAATATAAACAATGATATTACACGTCTACATACCAAACACACACAGAAACATCGTCAATAGTAGCACAGTCTATATAAATCGTCATGAATTATTATAAAACTGCAAACATTTATATGGCCACAAATTTTTTTACAAGAAGCATAAGTGACAAAGACACACCTTTGCTATTATCGTAGACCATAACTCAGATTAATTCGCACGTTTTGATTTACTGATCAAGAAAACAGCAGCTGTAGACGCGCAAAATCACTTTGTCATTAAATCACTTTTTGGCACAACACCGGTACAGTAGCTAATTGCTTGAATAGGTACCGTAGACTCAAGGTATTGTACAGAATTTGAGAAACATGTTTTACTGACAAACATGAACATAAGACTCATGCAGGATACTTACACTACATTATAATAATTTGTTTGATGTAATTGAATACATATTTATTCATTTTTGAGCCAAGGAAATGTGACCGTAACTAACATTACCGTACAGGTGTCCTGCCCAAAAGTGACGCTGATAAAAAGTTATCACGATATGAAAATTTGCATTTTTATATTCCCACATTTTTAACTGGTAAACATGAATGGATTAATTATAATTTAGAGCACAGAGGATGTGAAATACTATAAATTAAGGATACTTTTAAAATATATTAATTTTTAGGCGGCATATAAACCATCAGTATATAGTTATAGTTGGACTAGTATATTTTCGAAATATATGTATATTGTCTATAATTGATGTATAATGTGTAAATAGTGTGTTTGCTATGTCAAATATCCTTGTTTAGCATAGATATTTCGAAAATATAGGATATGGTACGGTACTGTAGTCTAACATGATGTTTTAGGCCGCCTAGATAAACATAAGCAAATAATATTTTTAAATGATCCTTAATTATCCTTATACAGTAGTATTTCGCCTTTTCTGTGCCGTAGATTATAACGAATCCATTACTTTTTACCAGCTAAAATATAGGGAATATAACCATAAAATGCACTTTCACATACCGAGATCACTTTTTATCAGTCACTTTTGGGCAAGACCGTACATTATCGTAACTGCCATTTTGAACCTGTACCGGTAGCCTACAAGATGACAAAAGCTGGTTATTTTAACTTAACCCGTTACTATAAATTGTGATATTTAATTGGCAAAATATGTAAGTATAAAACTAGGCTTGCTTTTTAAAATCTTCGATAGTTCAGTGCATATACCTGATCAGAGTTTCTGCGGTCAACTGTACTGTACGCGCCTACATTCCTGTTGTTCTACCTCGTCACACTGCGCATGTGTACATCAATATTGCATCACTTTTTATGAAAAATGTCCATAAACAACAATCGTTTATTGTTTTGTTATTGTTGTGGTAGCCTACACCTATATGTCTTCTAGTGGTGATAAATCTTAACGATCCAATAGCATTAGGGTACCGACATGTCCATTCAGTCTTAATTGGAGCCCTAGTAGTCAATCACCACGTGTGATCATTATTTTAACAAATAATCAATATCCGTTGGAACCTCGATCCCACCAACATGCAGTGTTGACCAATTCCAAATGAATAAGGGAAAATATAGGCTACATACTAGCAAGACTGTGGTGGTCTGTTCAGCAAACAATTTTAATTCAGGTTGTATTCGTCACATCAATTAAAACTCAGTGCATTAGACATATATTTCAACATTCCAGTCCATATCAAAATGATAAATAGCCTATAGGTTAGGCTAGATATTATGCAGCCTACAACTATGGTCAGTAGGCCTAGTAGACCTAATTATTTTATCAACATTAGCTTGATAAGACTACTGCATATCTTTCCCTTGTTTTTCAAAACCTGCAACAAATGTCATTCCAAACAAATACCTATTTCAGCAACATCAAGCAGGCACATAAAAAATATAATGACGTTTGTGATACATCATGAAAATTGAACAATACATTAGTTACTGTACAGTACACTCACCTAAAGGATTATTAGGAACACCATACTAATACTGTGTTTGACCCCCTTTCGCCTTCAGAACTGCCTTA
>JAODUH010002312.1:0-12130 GCA_027564835.1 Typhlichthys subterraneus | reverse complement strand
AGACAACACAGCCCTCAGGTTCATAGGGGCACCCAAACCTCTCCACCACGATAAGGTGATGGTTCCCGGAGAGGTGGATAATAATATATACTGTATATATGGCCTAATACAAGATCTTAGTAAGAGCAGTTATTTTACAGAAATTGCCATCAAAATTCATAGAAAGTAGAGTGGAAGGAAAAATTGTGGTAAATGTGGTAATTGTGGAAAATGTGCACAAGCAACAGGGATAACCGGAGCTTTGAGAGGATTGTCAGGCAAAGGACATTCAGAGATCTGGGGGAGCTTCACAAGAAGTGGACTGAGGCAGGAGTCAGTGCATTAAGAGCCACCATGCACAGACTTATCAAGGATATGGGCTACAAGTGTCGCATTCCTCATGTCAAACTACTGCTGAACCAGAGGCAATGTCAGAAATGTCTGACCTGGGCTAAGAATAAATATAACTGGTCTGTCGCTCAGTGGTCCAAAGTCCTCTTTTTAGATGAAAGTCAATTTTGCATTTAATTTGGCAATCAAGGTCCCAGAGTCTGGAGGAAGAGTGGAGGCACAGAATCCAAGTTGCTTGAAGACCAGTGTAAAGTTTCCACAGTCAGTGATAATTTAGGGAGCCATGTCATATTCTAGTGTTGGTCCACTGGGTTTCATCAAGTCCAGAGTCAACTCAGCCGTCTATACCAGGACATCTTAGAGCACTTCATGCTTCCTTCTGCTGACAAGCTTTATGGAGATGCTGATATCATTCTCCAGCAGGACTTGGCACCAGCTTACACTGTAAAGGTACCAATACCTGTTCAATGACCATGGGATTACTGTGCTTGATTGGCCAGCAAACTTGGCTGACCTAAACCCCATAGAATATTTATGGGGATTTATTTATGAGGAGGAAGATGAGATGATTTGTGTTGTATACTGTAGATGGATACTACTGAATAGATACTAGTAGTATCATACTGTGTGTAGTGTTTTGCAAAGTGCCGTCACTAATAGGATTATACTGTACTATAGCTTTCCAAAGTTAATGTGGTTTTAGAAATGGTTTGACATGTGAACATTGTGTAAGCATGAACCTTTTAAAATACTGTATGACGTTGTCTGTGGCATCTGATAAAGACCATTATTTTTAAACGTTGTATGTGGTTTCTTTGACAAGAAAACCCAAATCTGCCATGGAGTTCTGAAACACGTACAGGATATCTTTGCTTGCAGGTTTGTCAAAAACCAAAGGAAATGAACACCAAAGCTTTAGCAGTCCCCACATGCTTAACATGCTGTGTGCTCACGAAGATGCATGTACACGTTTCATTTATCTTAAACCTTTTTGCATATGTAGACTATGTGCATGCCATATGCACATGGTTAGTCTAACTGACACTCTGTATGTAGAAAGTGATCATGTATATTTTATTTTTGGACTATTCACTTTGAACATAACAAAACAAAAATTCAAAAATAGCAGGGAGAATAATACATTCTTTATTTTGGAATTCGGTCAAATGGTTCTTTTAGTAAACCCTTGGAAAGGATTCTCGATTTGATCTGAAGACCACCCTATCAGACAGTTTCATGTAGAACCTTTAGTGAGGGTTCCACATGGAACCTTCACTGAGGGTTCTTGATTTGATCATTTGAATATGAATTCCACATGGAGAGACAACCCATTAAAAATGGAATGCTTGGACACTGTGTGGATCTTTTATGACAATTTGCATAGCATGACTGCTCCAAGACCTCAGACAGTTGTCTCTTCTCCTGCAGCCCCTGAAAGTGTCACCTCATTAGGTAGAGGCAGGTCTCCCCAAACACAGCTCTGCTCCGTTTCTGCTTCGTCTCTGCTCCCGCTAGCTCCTGTTCAGCTTCTTCATCACCTCCTGTTTTATTTCAAACATGTTTCTACTAATCATTTGCTTATTGCTTTAGAAACATTCAATTGTTCCAATTTAGTTTTAATTTAATACGAATTATTTAAATTGTAATTGTATTATTATGCATTTGGGAATGCCCAATTTTATCTGTAGGGTTTTCAATCTTACAGTATGTGAGATTGTATCTGAATTTGAAAATAAATAAAATACATGGCTAAAAAGACATCTGGAATAACGTCCTAAGGGTGAAATTTGGACAACATTTTCAGCTATGATGATGTTCATATCCATGTTGTTAATTAATTAGGTATATTTAATATACAACATACACAAACACATACACAATCTCAGGTTAGAGATTGGAGTAATTTATCAACAATTGTGTCTACACAGGTGGCTATAAATGTTTCATGGACTTTATTCTTTAATTTGATATAAATGTTTATAAAAAGATTTCTGTTTAAAGCATCACAAAACGAGGAAAGACATATAGTACATCAGATAGAAAATATACTGTATGGTTAAAAAATATTGCTTCATAAATTACCAATTTATTTGTGTCCACTATATCTACTTTTATTTTGGCCTGTGCAGAGGATTTGATTAAACAATCAACAGAAGAAAATATCAATACACAGAAAGTCATATATTTGCCCCTAATAAAAATAAAACAATTTTTGTTAAATACAATTTTAGCAATTCTTTCTTAGAGAACTATAATGCCACATGCTGCTATTTGACCAACCACAATTATGAGAATGAGTACAATATCCTATTGTTAAAAGCAACTTTTCGATTCGTAATCATTCCAATCTATAGGTAATCCTTTGTATTTCACATTCATTTTGCAAGAGAGATATGCCAACTATAAGACAATAAGCTTTTACTTAATTGAAAATGTTCTATTAAGTAGCTCCTAACGTTTTGAAATTGAGATGTTTCTTTTAATTTATACATATATACTGATCCAGCAACAGCTCTTCGTTACAGGCCCCTAGTGAGTAAAGACAATGAGAGAATATCACTGATCGTAGCTCAGTCCAATGTCCGTCTAGGCGGAGGCTCCGTGCGCTCAGGGAAGGGCGCTAGTGGTTATGCACTTTGGCTGGGAGAAGGCACTGTTGCTGTCTGTGCTTCTGGCTGAGAGGGAGACACAGTAGCTGGTGGAGGGCTTCAGGTCACTCACTGTGTGGAAGGGTTTGACCACGGTGGTCTTCACAGTGGGGTGGCTTGCCTGTTCCTCTTTTACGACCAGCCTGTAATTGGTCGCATCTCTCACTGGCATCCATTCCACGTACATGGAAAGCCCACTTACTGTCATTTCAATCACCTGGGGGACACTCAAACCTGGGACAGAAAAACACAAATGCTTTTTGTAAGAGTAAATAAATAAAGCAATGATTTTTGCCTTTTAAAAGACACATTGATTTACAGTATATTTGTATATGAGAAATCAAAGATAAGCTATTTTGCATTCAAACTAATTGTTAGGAAGAAATGTTCATATCTCTACCCAAAGTTCTATTGTCCATCATTTCACTCTCATGCAGCTCTCGTCTTCTGCGGGCTGATGCTGGAGGAAGAGAGAGGAGTTATCTTATCACCCAATGTGTTCCTTCCCTGTTGCTAAAGCTATAGTGACTGAATCCTCTTAAACCGACCAACCTCACTGGTGATATAACAAACACAATAACTAAGACTATTTGCCAGACACAGATACACACATATTCATTGATAAATGAAGTCTCACAATGTTGTGGACAGAATCCATATAAGGAGGACACATGCCATTCAGTTGCTAAGGGATACTGATGTCCAGATGCAGATGAAGGCGACACATGAGTGCGAGGTGTCTCACCTGTGATTGCCACAGCAGAAGGGAGACTCTCCCCAGCAACGTTCCTGGCGGTCACTGTGATGTTGTCGGCCGCCACACCACTCATGTGGCACGACAGGGCAGTGGTGTTGCACAGGACGGTCTCGGGGCCGTACACGGTGTAGAAGGTGGCCAGCACACTGGGCTGCCAGGACACTGTGGCCGACTGCATGTTCCCAGTGTAGCTCACGTTCTGTGGGGGGCAGGGAACTGAACAGGAACAGTTGAGAAGCTGTCAGAGTACATTCTCAACGGTGTAAACCTAAGCAGACACACTTTACAAGCTAGTTGTGAAGCATTTAAAAATGTAAAACAATCAGCAGTACTTGTGACTCCAGTAATGCTGACGGAAGGGTTGCCGATCCCTGCCTGATTTCTGGAGCGCACGGTGAAGTTGTAGGAGCAGGTGCAGAGCATTTTGAACTCAAAGTATGTTCTGTTGGTCCAGTAGGAAGTAATAGTGTGTGAGTCGTCACCAGTACTGCCGCTAATCTCCACAAGGTACTCTTCAGAACAGTTGACAGGATGCCACCACACCCTAAGCCATGGGTTCCCATCTATTATCTGGTTGTACACTCTGGAAATGACTGGCGGACATGGAACTGAGAGGAAAAAACATTTATTAATAGTTATTATTAAGAAAGTGAACAGAAGAACATTTTATTGTCTTATGTCAATATTCGTTTTTTTTTTTTAAACCTACTGTCTAAATAATCTGTATAAAATCTAGGAATGGGCTAATAATGTTGGTGAATTCTTGTAGCAATCAAAGAATTGTCTGGATGTCTGGAGGTTTAAATACCTGCTGGATTTAACCCTTGAACGGTGTTCGGGTCAAACCGACCCGTTTCACATTTTGTCAAAATGAACATTAATAAAAGTAGAATTATTTTAAAGTATTTAGTAGACATGCTACAATGCCCCACACATCCTCACACATCCTCTTACAACGTACAGGTCAATTTCACATTTTATACACCCTGAGACATATATATATATGCCTGAGACGCGCAGACAAACAGAAGCACACCCTCACTTCCTCTGTGAAGTTGGCACCCACGAGAATGTGAATACAAGTATTTTGATTAGTTTGTACATCATTTGTACATATTTGTGCATGAAATGAAACATTTGTGCAGAAACTGATTTTTTTTTATAAATAACTTGTTAAAAATTGCATGTTTAGCCTACGAGTGATTCGGCCCATTCCATCGCGAGACAAACAAGAAGATGATGACATAATACGTTTACATAATATAAACCTCTATAACACATTTCATAATGAAGCACAAATTATTGTTTTATTTGCACAAACATGTACAGATGACATACAAATGAATGTATAGAAAGAACTGCACAGCCGGCTGTATAGGAAGAACCGCACAGCCGGCTGTATAGGAAGAACCCCATAAATTGTTTAATTGAACTTGTTCTAGACAAGCATGATTTATGCCACCCAAGTCTTTATTACAGTGTTTTTTTTTACATAAATATCACAAAAAATCCATTATTCCATTATTAAATGTGATCTAGCAGTAGGGTTGGGTACCGAAACCCAGTGCCAATATAGCACCGGGTCCTAAATGATCGGTATCTACCGGACCAAATTAAAATGCAAATTTCAGTGTTTCATTTCGGTGCCACTTAGACTAAATCAACATTATACGTTTTAGTTTTAAAACGGGGATTAAAAACTAAAATAATGTGTGTTTTAGCTCTGTATAATTATCTGATACTTACAGGTACACTTGGCATGTATGTGCGGTTGTAAACAGAAACCATTTTGTCAGAACATTTAAAACTAAGGAGGAACAGCATGGCGAAAAATAAGACCAAATATGTACTTTCTTTGACTGGATCACCGGAAACTTTACTGAAAGGAACCCTTGGGTATAGCGCGGTCATGGCGATTATATATATTTTCCCTTTGGCGCTCTGAAACGAACGTAAGATCTTCACACATTATGACATGAGGTAGGCTACCGTTAAAAATGCTTAAAATGCCTAAAGCAAAATGTTCAAAACAGATGTCTGCGTGGATGTCCATTCTATTTAGTGCCAGAGGAAGATGTCAAGTTACTCCTCATTCACACAATGAGTGTCAATATCTTTTAAAATAAAAATGAGCAGAGCAAATCTGTTTGCATAGGCCAAATGTATTGTTCATCTGAAGGCTAAATTAATCTCAAAAGACAAAGTTTCATGGCTTATTGTTATCAATAAGTCCTGTTGAAACAGACGCTGCCTTGTGTAGTGTAAGTGTAAACATGACAAATGCCTGCACTGGCGGCTAAGGGACCGTCAAGAAATGACTGTGAATCATAATCATTTGAATAATAATGAACGGCAATGAACAAATGACTAAGAACTGTTTCAGGCACCGTTAAGGAACAGGAACAGTTTTAAAAGTATCGATTTGGAACCGGAATCATCTAGCAGAGATTAATTACAAACAGTAGTCATACTGTATATATTTGATCTATTCTTAAAAAATTTTAAGGATTTTAAAAGTAAATACTTTATTTCTGTATTGCTTTTTAAGACCCAGTAATATCTTGGGTCAATTAGTACCAAAGGGTCCAAAAGGTGAGCACATGTGAATACTGTTCAGTGTGTGGCATAGTGCTATAGAGAAAACGTAGTTCCACCAAGTTGAAAAAACACCTATATTTTGTCAGTACACACTGCTGTGGCACATTGTGGGAAGTACTTGATGATAATAATGACGATGAATAAAGTCTGCTTCAATCACACTATACATGAGAGATTGTGTTTCCACTGAAGCACTAACGTTTGACAGCATTACTGTACATGTGAGTAAGTGCAAGTGCATTAAATTACATATAAAATAATAAACCTAATATAAGGTGCAATAGTTACCTGCTCCTGCCTGCAGAGGCACACTAAGCGAGCCATTACAAAAGCCGTCAGAGGCTTCAACTGAGAAATTGTATATGGAACCACAATTAAGCCCCTGGATGTTGCAGGAGGTGTGTGTGCTCTGGCAGTAGAGGGTGGTGCCATTCCCAGTCTGAGCATGGACATGGTACATGGCACTGCCCACCTTGGGCATCCAGGTCACCATGGCAGAGTTGGTGGTACAGTCCATGTTGGCAGAGAGGCCACTGGGTGCACAGGGCACTGCCACACAAAAACAACCAGAGGTCAGGCACACACTGAGGAAGATATCTTTACTATTATGAACTAATCAATGATGAGAATAGGAATTCTGCTAATGACTGTAGCAGTAGGCTAAGTTAGTGCATTGCCTGTACTGTACCACTGCTGAAGGTGACATTAGTGCTGGCCTGGCTGCTGCAGTTGTTTCCTCTGGCTATGATGTTGAAGGTGTATGGCTGACCACAGCGCAGGTTGGACAGGGTGCAGTTGCTGACTGAGGAGTTGCAGGTACGGTTGTCCCCGTCTCCCCCTGTGGCACTGAGCAGGAAGGATGAGGCCACCGCCGAGTGGTCCCAAGACACCACATGGCCGTTATGCTCACATGATGGGGCTACGGTGATGTTCCCGGGAACACACGGCTCTGAGACACAGTGAGCATGTACAGGCTTAGTGTTAAGGGGACACTACACATCACTTCTATTGGCATTTCTTTTGATGAGAGCACGGGCTCACATGGTCACGTGTCTTTGTGTGTAGGTGTAAGGCTAGGCTGTGGATGAGATAGGTGTTAGTTAGGGCACAGGTCTACCTGTAATCGCCTTTGCGCAAACTAATATTTAACCCTTTTCATCTGTCCTCCAACAACAGTTGAGCTTTTTTTGAATCTGACAGAAACTACTTCAAACTGTCAGTTTTCCTGTAATAGCCTAAACGATTCAATTTTGTCCAACCTAGTTAGTCACAAGGTTGGACAAGTGAAAGAGGGGGGCTTGGCATTGGTCAATTCAAGTAACTCTGGATAACATCATCTACAGCTCTGACCTAGTTGTACTACGTTTGTTTTCTTCATAAAGAAACTAGCGTGAGGACCACTGGCGTACCTGTTTGGATCTTCTGTGGGGAACTTCTGAGGCTGGAGCACTTATCAGACGAGGTTGACACAATGACGGTGTACTCGATGCCGCAGCGGGCCCCGGCCAGCACGCAGGACGTGGACGAGCTGTTACAGTTGATGAAGGTGTTGTCGTGGCCCTCTGCGCTCACCATGTAGATGGGGGAGTGCTCCGTAATCTCCCAGCTCACATGGATGGCGTCACTGTAACACTGTCTGGCCAACGTGATGTTCTTCATTGAACAGGGTCCTGCGGCACCACATGGGGGTCACATGTCATGCTTATAAGGCCCAGCCTCAGCCTCCTCTGTGCCTCAGCACCACGTCACACATGTGACCCCATGGGGTCACATGTCATGCTTATAAGGCCTAGCTTCAGCCTCCTCTGTGCCTCAGCACCACGTCACACAGATGGCTCTACAGGTCTATCCATTGACCCCATGGGGTCACATTTAAAATGGGTTATGTTCTGTACCTGTCTCTAGCTGGAAGGTGGTGCTGTTGGCATTCTGGCAGTTGCCATTCACAGCAATGACATTGAAGACGTACACAGTGCTACAGGCCAGGTCGGGGACATTGCAGTGGGTGGAGGTGCTGCTACAGCTGGAGTTGTAGCCTCCCGTCCCATTGGCCAGCACGGTGTAGCTGAGGGCCCCAGCAGCGCTGACCCATGACACCCAGGCTGAGTTGGTGACACAGTCCAGACTGCCCATAGGGTTGGCTGGCACGCATGGAGCTGTGGACCAGGCAAACATCAGCTCGGAGCACTCACTGTATGCAGCAATATACTGAAACTAAACCTATATGATTGTCCTATAGCTTCATTCATATGTTATCTGTTTACAGTACTGTACATCCACATTAATAAGAACATTTCTGCACATAATTATACAGCAACATCTTGATATCGAGGTCTTGTGTTAAATAGATTGTGATATTGTACTTTTCCCTTATCGCCAAGCACTAATAGCCGACAACACACACACCTGTGGAATATGTGGCGGTGCGAGTGGGCGGGCTGCTGCAGCCGTTCCTGACGGCCACCACGGTGATGTTGTAGCTCTGGCCGCAGGGCAGGTTGGACAGGGAGCAGCTGTCGCCGCTGGAGACGCAGGACGCACGGTTGCCCGTGTTGCTGACGCCGCTCACCTGGAAGGACTGGGCGTCAGGGTTGGGCACCCACGACACCACCATCAAACCCAGGGTGCACTGCACAGACACCGACACATTCTGGGGGGCACACGGGGCTGGAGGGGGGGCGAGAATGAGGAGGAAACAGTGGCTCTATATGGCTTTCTGCCACTAGATGTCACTCTAATAAGCACCAGACCAAAACAAATGCTTGCTCGCGCGCACACACAAACACGTGCACATATGGCCAGCCCATCTTTGAAAACTCCAGTATATTACTCCACTATATATTTACATAGTAGGTATATAAGGTATATTAAATAAATGTTATTTTAAAATATTTCAAATAACTAATTTGGCCGCCTTCTATACCTGCTTGAACGTATGCCACGCCACTCTCCACGCTCTGACAGGCGTTGTCAAGTGCGTGCACGCTCACGTTGTACGTCTGTCCACAGAGCAAGCTGCCTAGCACACAGGAGGTGTCCGTGTTGGAGCACACCACGGTCTGGCCACCGGCCACCACGCCCTGGGCCACGTAGGAGAGAGCCCCGCTGGCATGCTCCCATGTCACCGCAGCAGAGTTGGAGAGGCACTGCAGGGATGCCTGCACATTGGTAGGACTGCATGGCACTAAGCCATGGGATGAAGGTGAAAGAATCACATTAGGTAAGGACTGATAGGGAGACACAAGATGCTGTTTCCATAGCAACAAAAAAAACACAAGTCACTTCGAGGCATAGGGATGGGACGATATATAATTCGAGCCGATTGTGTATCGTGATAAACGATGCTCACGATATTTTTGTGCTTCTATGTGCTTTTGTGTTTCTATTATCTGGATAATCATGAATATCCTGACTTATGTATGAATATTTTCACAGGTGATTTAAAAAAAAGCCGTCTAGCCAACTCGTACAGTCCAATTGAATTGATTTGCTAATTTATTTATGCATCTTTCCAGTCAATCACCACCATGGTTTAAGGCTCGGCTTGACCATTGAGTCAGATTTGTTGAAATCTGGTTTCAAAAGTAAAAGAATCACACAGCAAAACATATAGTAATGTGTTATCATGATACAATAACATTTTTGATTCTTAACAAAATGTAACAAAGTGATTCCAGTATGTGTTAGTGGCCTTTTAAGAGTTTAATAATAATATATTAAATAATGGCTTATAATTTTGACCAGGGTAATCGGGAAAAACATTTTTTTATATTGTCCTATGCCTAGAGCCATAGTAAAGAGGAGTTCTGAGGAGGGGAACACACCAGTACTGACATTAAAGGTACTGTATATCTCAAGTAATTACCAGACTTCTGCAAGGTGTAGCCAACTTTGTTGTCACATTGGCCATCCAAGGCTGCCACTGTCACGTTGTACTCCTGGCCGCAGTGCATGCTGGGAAGCTCGCAACTAGTGCCATTGGTTGAGCACTGCAATTGGTTCCCGTCCTGGCCAAAAGCCAGTACTCTGTAGGAGGACACGCCCTCTCCTTGTTCCCATGACACCAAGGCGGTGTCATTGTTGCACTGGATCACCGATGCCACATTGTGGGGATTGCAGGGTACTGCAGACAATTACAGACAGTTACATTAAACACATATACAACACAATAACATAGGCAATATCAATAATCAGAGCACTCATGAAGGCAAAACTATGGACAAATATTTGAAATAGAAATAAGCTTTATCTACTTTTTTCATTATTGTTTATCCATCCAGCTTATATTTGATGCACAACATTTTATATTTTCTCATCTGCATACACTAGCTAATAAACATTTGTCAGGGGAATATATAATTTAAGCATTATTCTGAAAGCTGCAAAGCTCTTACTGCAGCTCTTTGAATCCTTTCACATACTTCAATACCCTTGGCATGATGTCCTACATTCATATACAGTGCTAACGCTTTATCCTAACACATTAACCACATACAATACAAAGGCACTTGCAAAGGCAAACCCAAGGGATTTCATGTTATGCCACTATAGGTTTCCTATAGTCACTAACAGTAATTAACCAAAAAAATATGACCATAAATACATATATCATATGCAGTTTTGAAGTCCTTAGCTATTCCAGAACAACAGTTAATGTTAACCTCATAAGCATGTACCTGTGTAGACTAACACAGAGTTGCTCCCAGCGCTGGTACACTGGTCTGATACCGCGATAGCGGAGATGGAGTAGGAAAGGCCACAGTATTCAGGCAAATATAAGAACTGGCACATGGTGTCTGTGCTGTTACAGGACAACTCATAGCCATTGCTGACCAGGGCTACTGTTGAGTAGGACACAGCCCCGGTACTGGGCTCCCACGTCACTGATATGTCCCCCGTCTCACAGGACAAACTGGCCTGCACATGCTTAGGGACACAGGGCACTAGGGAGAGATGGAGGACAGTTCATTACACATACTTTCATTATTAATAAATACTAATATCAATTAAAAGAACCTTAATTAAATTAGCTACCTAAATTAGCTACCTAAATTACCTAAATTAGTAGTGGGATTGCTATGAAATATATTGTTTGTCTAGCCTTAAAAATGACACAAAAGTGCTGACAAGAATTGAATGCTGTTCATTTGTACATCCTGACAATGAAAGCTTGCCCAGACAGTCTGCAGAGCAACATCTTTACAATTGAATAGAGTATGCTCTCACCAGAGTCCAGCTGTGTGACCGCACTCTCTGACGTGTTGCACTGGCTGTTGATGGCGAACACGCTGATGCTGTAGGTGAAGCCGCACACCAGGTAGGGCACAATGCAGGACGTGGAGTCTGTCTCGCAGCCAGCCGTGTCCTCCTGCATGCCCATGGCCTGCACCAGGTACGAGTCAGCCCCCACACTCGACTGCCACTGCACATGCACCGCGCTGGACGCGCAGTCCATGGATATCTGAACGCCCGACGGAGGGCAGGGCGCTGGCGGTGGTGGAGGAGAGAGGACATGGTTACAACTTCAACATGGGCCATAGGGAACAGATCAAAGTGTCTAGAGGCGAACCTTAAAGGTTGTGGGTTCCATCCCCAAAATGCCCCATCTACCAGTAAGCCTACTTAAGCAAGATGCCTAACCCCTCTGGATTTGTACTTGGGATTAACCTGTCTGCTACATAACAGATACATGATCATATTTGGTTTTCACTACATCTCATTACCTCTCCGGGAACCATCACCTTATAGTGGTGGAGAGGTTTGGGTGCCCCTATGAACCTGAGGGCTGTGTTGTCTG
>JAODUH010002311.1:0-12131 GCA_027564835.1 Typhlichthys subterraneus | reverse complement strand
GAGAGCTTTGCCTTCCGGCTCAGCTCTCTATTCGTCACAACGGTGCGGTAAAGCGATTGCAATACCGCTCCCGCTGCTGCGATTCTCCGGCCAATCTCTCGCTCCATAGTCCCCTCACTCGCGAACAAGACCCCGAGGTACTTAAACTCCTTCGCTTGGGGTAAGGACTCATTCCCCACCTGGAGTAGGCACTCCATTCTTAGTTGATCACCCGTAATACGTACAAAAATTACATGTGCAATATTATACAATGTCCACGCAATATAGCACTCTTTATTTGGGATGTTAGTAAATACGGCCCTTTGTGCGTGCTGAAAAAATAATTTGGTATTTCTGCACAGCCCTGGCTCTGTAAATAGGACCACAATCAAAGTGGTCCTATTTAGTTGTTTTTTTTAATCATGTTAAAATATCAACAAGCTTTCTCCTGAATTAGTTACTAAACCTTTAATATACTTCCTGTGCTCCACACTGTGTAATTTAACCTGGCTTGTGTTTGTTAAAAAAGAATCCAATAGAATTAGACACAATGGAGACAATCAACACCAACGGCAGTCACATTCTACTTTAATTTAGGATCTTAATAGCATTCCTTGATTAAAAACAAAAACAAAAAAAAAGTAATTCTCTCTCCATGGCTAAATATAATTGATTCATGGCAATGAGAATGTTAGCCATGTGAGCTTAAAGGTATAGTCAGCTATTGCAAGCTATAAATACACCGCTCACAACAACAAAGCCGTAGTACTACACTTTGCTTCACAATGCGTTTCAATGTGTGAGGCTGCTGAGGGATATTGTTTTGATTTAAGGTTGAAGTTAGCAAGTGTCCTCCAGGATAACTGACCATGCCTTTAAGTCCAGTGACAATGCATGTATCATGAATGCTCTATAGGCTAACTTACAGAAAAAATAAAGGCAACCACAGTTCTGGCCACTGCCTACGGACAACCTTGGGCTAATCGTGTGTGCTGTGAGGACCATCCCAAAGGTAGCCGCCACTGAGACTTAAAGCTAGCTAGCTAGGGGCTAGCTGCGATTTGCCATCCATCACATCCTCGTTATTGGCACCAGCCTGCTTTTGATATTAACTTTGTGATGTGTGTTAAGTGCTGAGTGCAGGTGAAGACTAAGCAATACACTCAAGCACATGAAAATGGACATGTATGTGTTTGGTAATTCCAGCGTGTAATAAGCCCACAAGCCCAAGCATATGTACATACTATTGTCCACAGATGTACAGTAATGCAATGATTAGGAAATGATAGTCCGGTACTGAGGTGTATGTGTGGTTAGTATAATAGTCTCCTAGACATACGGTCTACATACACGAGACCACAACTGTATTTCTACAGCAAACTGTTTTGGGGTAAATTAACAGTGTAGCGTGTTACACGTACAATTAAATGCATTTGACATTATTAGAATTAAAGTTTTATGTTTAAATAAATGCATAAATCAAGAAGTAGTTTTAGACTCATCGGCCTATAATTTACCAGAGTAGACAGATCGAAGTAGAAGAGATTAATTACAGAAGTTTACAAGGTTTGATTGTTGTGTGCTGTTAAAATACATTTTTGTTGCACTTCTTTCATTAAAATTTTGTAGGCACCCAAACATGATTATTTTATGGGTAAAATGAAGCCACTGTTAACTCTAGGTTTGATACATATACTGTAGACAAGTAGACTATTTATAAATATGTCTACTTCATGATCATTAAACTTTCCTTTTACTGAGTCTGCTGATCCAACGGCTTTCGGTCGCTGCAACTTACAGATAAGTCTGGACCATAGGCTACTCGCCGTATCTACTCCAAGTTTAGAGGACGGGGCCGAGCGCCGACTAGCCACAAGTTGGTGCATCCAACGTGAATTGCGATGGCACAGCGTGTGCTATCTGAGGCCTGGCTGCGCTCGTTGTTACGCTGCGCTCACTAACGCACCTAAATGAGGCTTTAAATATGTTACATGCATTTTATGCTGCAGGTCAAATGCTAGAGGATTCTGGACATTAGGTCATTTCCCACCTGCCTAGCCAGTAGCCAGTGGTAAGACAGGTGTTTTGCTTTTGTTCCCTTGCGTGAGGCACATTACTGCGGTCGGCCCGTAGCCTCCGCATCGCTTGTAGATCTGAAGGTTGGTGGAACGGAGCAGAGTGAGAGAAGGAGCCCTGCAGTGCTCCGACGCAAACACACATGCACACACACGCAGATGCACACACGTACATGCACGCACACACACACACAAGCACACACATGAACATGCACCACACGCACGTACAAAGGTTTTATCAATCTGCTTGATTTTATACTGAAGCGAAGACCCCTATATATGTTGCCTGTGTGACCCTGCATGGTCTTATATATGCGTGTGTGTGTGTGTTTCTGTGTATGCATGTTTGCGTGTGTATGTGTGTTTTGTGCGTGTGCGTGTGTCTGTCTGTGCGTGCGTTTCTGTGTATATCTTTGTGTGTGTGTGTCTGTGTGTGTGTGTGTGTGTGTGTGTGTGTGTGTGTGTAATCCCAAATATGTAATGCTACTTCATGGCGTGTGTGATTTGTGTGCGTGTTGAGGTGGGATTGGGAGGCGGGGGGGTGAAGCGTCTCATCAATGTCTGATTTATAATGAACTTGTCATTTCCATCACATTCTTTATCATAATTGGACCATCCTGGATTCATCAGTGTTTTCGCACAGTAGGTCTGAATCACCGAATTCAGAGTTTAATCTGGTGATTTCATTTGAAATTCAGACAGGCTTTAATGCTGTTTTAATGGCTTTAGCAGTTAAGAGGACCTTCTAAAGCTGGCACGTTTACAGTGACTTACATGTTTACAGCATTGTTGATTGATATGCATTAGCCTTCAGTGGCCGTCAAATAAAAGTCACCAGGAGGTTAACTGTGGCACAGATCATCACTTTCGACTGGTTGGACTTTATATGGCTTTGAGGTGGCGTCAATGGCCTTAACGAACAAAGTAGAACATGCTTTAAACCATTCCTCGTTAATTGTAAAAGTCAGTGTCATTGTGTGTGTGCAAGTGTGTGCGTGTGTGTGTGTGTGTGTGCGTGCGTGCGTGGCGATAACCTCTTACATAAGATTTTGCCTACATTTCTCAGGCTTTATATTTACACAGCACACTGTATGTTTTTGACACTTTAAGTGGTGTGTGTCTGAAGCTGTTGCCATCTTTAATAAAAATTGACCCAGGCGTGCATTTCAAAATGTCACTGAGCATTAAAATGACAATTTCTGTTACAGTACGTATAGTATAGTATTAAAGCAAGTGAGCTGTAGTAAGATTTTAAATTCCTTTTGCCCTACTTCCAAAATATTTTCAGACATAGCTTTTACACTTAAATTTTCTCAAGTAATAAAATATTTGTTACTTGTTTTTTTTTTAATATTGGCCCCCATCGTTATGACGTGGGTCAAGTATAGCCTGGCTATATTCAATAGGGAAATATGCCCCTCAGTCCCAGTGCATTACAGTAATACTACTTTTAATGATACAAATTAATTGTCTAATTTAAAGTTGTATTCACAAATTTCACTGCTTCCACGTAAAAATGTCTACAGTTGCTACAGTGTAGTTACGTTTGAAATCCTTAAAGGTAGATTCAGTGATTGAAAGCTGATACCTTTTCGTCCGCTAGCTGCCCGCTCTGTGCACGCTGAAAAAGATCGCACATTACCCTAGTTACCATGACAATTGCAGTAAATAAAAGTTTCTGTTGAATGTGACCGGTGCATTGACATTTACAACTGATCACTGATCATGAAGACTTAATACTAATACTAATAATACTAATACTACTAGTACTACTACTACTAATGTTAATAATAATACACTTTATTAGTATAGCACCTTTAAAACAGAGGCTGCAGCTCAAAGTGCTTTACTATATAATATATAAATAAATAAAAACAGGGTAAAATGGTAAAATGAAACAAAATAAACGACACAACTAATATGTAAAAGGAATATGAAAAAAGATATTATGAACGAGATGGTACTGTACATGCAGACCGCCGAGAACAACAACAAGGCAACTCTTCTCTCTCTCCGTCTCCTTGACTACAGTACACCTCTTCTCTCACGTACGACGGCGTGCTGGTAATGGCAGAGGCCTTCCGCAACCTTCGCCGCCAGAAGATTGATATTAGTCGCCGCGGCAACGCCGGCGACTGTCTGGCAAACCCGGCTGCTCCCTGGAACCAAGGGATAGACATGGAACGCACTCTCAAACAGGTACAATGTGCACGCACACACACACACACACACGCACACGCACACACACACAGAGGTATAGACATGGAACGCACACTGTATCGGGTACACTGTGCTCACGCACACATGCACACACACATGCACGGCCGCACACACACACACACTCACGCACCACACACACCCGCACTCACACACACACATTCATTCATGCATGCACGCACGTACGCACACAGCTATCTTCAGTTTCCACCGGGCGCGTCTCTGTCGCGTCTTGGAGCTCTTTTCAATGCAAGTGAACCACCAAAGCGTCTCAAGAGCGTCCCAGAAACGGCCCTCCGCTCGGCTCCACTAAAAATAGGCGGCAGTTCTATTTTTTGACCGAGGCGCGTCTAAGGCGCTTCTGAGTCGCCAATCAGACATAACTCATAATTTTGATTTTGGTTTGTTGCTATGGAAACTGGGCGAAAACACAACAGGACGCTCCACGTCTGACACACTGCCGGTGGGGCAGGATGCAGTGCAGATGACGGAGCAAAAACGCTGATGTGACGGAACAGAGACGCGCCCGGTGGAAATAAGACATCAAGTAACGCCAAGAAAAACATATTTATATTATCATTTCACTTTTGCCGCTCTCTCTGTGATTATGATTCCAGGTGCGGATTCAGGGGTTGACTGGGAATATCCAGTTTGACCACTATGGTCGTAGAATCAACTACACTATGGACGTGTTTGAGCTCAAGAGCAATGGGCCACGAAAGGTAGGCCGAAAGACTCAGGTGAATGACGCTGTAAGTGGTTAAATATACCGATCATAGACCTTGTAGTGCAGATGCCCTTGTGTTATAACACAGTTTTTTAATGTCAATTCCAAAGCACCAGATCTATACATATGTTTTAAATTAGTATAAATGTCATGTTAGTGAAATACTAAATGGAAAAACATGATCTAGTATGGGTTGTTGAAATTAATGCAAATAATGTACAGTAGTAAAACAAACTAAGGTATTAAATGACCACCTGAATTTATCCACCACGCCCGCCATGAATTTGCAATGGATTTTAGACTGAATTAAGTTTGGACTATATACTGTACATATACATGTTTACTATCCAGTAAACATGGGATACATAATATGAATCATTGCACATGATGGGGTGAGTAGAAAATAAACACAGGCAATAATAAATCCCTAGCCACTATCCCTTTAAGGGCAGAAATAACGCAATGTAATGTACATTAAAATCACATTCAGCTTTTCCCCATTATTCTCTCTGACTATAGACAATGAGCAAAATTGTAGCAATTGGGTGTCTCTGAGCGTCACCCAGTGTTAATGAATAAAACGCACACACACTGCAGCTAAAATAACATGTAACACCATGTTCCAGCTTTACAAGAGCTCCTTGGACGGCAATCTTTGTGTAATAAGCGATTTACCTGCCAACTCACTGTCTCTCAATATGCCCTATATTGTTCCGAAGGGAAATTTGCTGGAGGAAAAGTATAGCTGTGTTGACTCAATGTATTTTATAGTCTGTCTATATCTCTACCTGCATGTTACAGTTGTATATTATCCCTCTCTCTCTCTCTCTCTCTCTCTCTCTCTCGCTCTCTCTCTCTCTCGCTCTCTATCTCTCCCCCCCCCCCCCTTTCCTCTCTGTCTGAATTTAGATTGGCTACTGGAATGACATAGATAAACTGGTATTGGTCCAGAATGAAAACTCTTTCTCCAATGACTCTGCGATGGAAAACAGAACAGTTATAGTGACAACCATCATGGTAACGTACTCACTGTTTTATACTCCGTTGCTGTGTTTGGGCTGAGGGAATTCCCTTTGTGCTTTGCATGGCGTTGTGACCTTTTCCCTCGTAGAAGAACGATCAGACAGTTGTGAGGTGTGGAGGAATCTCGTGACAGAAAGTAATTTTGCTCATGCTCTATATGGGTGGGTTAGACATGTATAGATACTTGGGGGAGGGGGTCTCCATAATAATTTGTTCATACACATTATACATATTCACACTGTGATGGGGGCTGGCAGGATGTCATACCTGACATGGCAAAGGGAGGCAGCCAGCTAGGGCATGTTTCTTTTCCCGTGAGCTTACTGTCAGTTATCTCCTTTATGTGAACTAGCAGAGCTAGTCGTGGACAGGAGGATAGGTTTGTGGTTAGGGTGGTTCCATCTTCAGAATGCCCAGCATAACTATAGCCTGCTACCTACTGGTTCAAGAGATCAAGATCAAGAGATATGTATTGTCATGTGCACAATTTAAAAACCATACAATGAAATGTCTCCCTTTACACTCAAAAACAATACAATAAAATAAATGTAGTAAAAACTATGTATATTTAGTGTATATATATATTTACACACACACACACACACTACAGGTCTTCACGGGGTCCTCCGAGACACCAAATTTCAACTTTGGGTGTTTGACTCGGATCTGGGTCGGGTCTGACATATATGCTTTGATTCTTGGGTAAATACAATTTACCAACTGGACCCGATAATTAATAAATACATATGTTTACATTATTATATGTAGCTTAATAAAGAAGCAATGTTATGGTTTTCACAAAACAGCAGGTTCAGTGGCGCTGGTGAGCGATAGGCCTACTATTGACACACATAGGCAACTTGGTTTTACTTGCTTGTGAAACTGACCATGGTCCGTGCAGGGTCCGTGATAGAAATTACATATTGAAATATTGAATAGGTCCAGCCTTGACTTCCGTTGGTAAGTCTAAATGATTAACTAAAATCTGACCAAAATGTATTTGCTTCATTTTATCAAAAGATGGCAGTGTGAGTGTGGGAACCTGTGCGGTCCTCAGCCAACGTTTCTGCACTATTCTTTGACTATTGATGGCGACATGGCGTCTTTCGGTACTCAACTGGTCTTTTGGACACGAACGAATATGGGTTTGTTTTTAAAAACAATCCACGATACTTCTCGGGTACAGGTCTGTTTGTCAACTGAGTCCATTCGGAACAGATCTCAATTCATGGGTTTTTAATTTATGCAAGTCGGATAAAAAATAATTTGGCTAATTTCGGATCAGGTCCATTTGTGAAGACCTCTAATACACACACACGCACACATATATTAAACATATACTGTATACATATACATACATACACATACATACATATATAATATATACATACATGAACTATAAGCAAAGTAAGGTGCAACAGGGTAGATTCGTCTGGTTGGCGAATGCCCAGAAGTGACGTTGTGCGATTGCTTAGTAAGACAACTCGGTGAAAACTACATCTAACTTAGTGTGATAATCTTGTATTTAGATGTAAAATCTAGTTGGACTTGTTTCTAATAAAAATGCCATCTAGTGACTTAATTTAGGTAAATGTGCACTAACTTTAAGAATCTTGTCAAGTGAATTTTACTTACTGCACTGCCAGCCAGTTTTGCTTGCTTGTCTTGTCAGCTCATAAATAATATGTTTGCACGTATATTTGATAGGGCATTTTTTGCAGTGTATGTGGTCCAAATCTGTGTAAATGTATGCTTCTTGGCATCGCCTGGGAGCTCATCATAATACAAATATATTCAAAATAACCTAATTCAGCATTGTAAATAGTTATAAAAAATAATAAACAAATAACGTTTCACCACTGTTTAACCTTTGATTGCTAGGCCACAGCCGTTTGTTGTAACCAAGTTCTCAAGCCGTTACCGGATATGGCCTTGTGAATAGCTATGCAACTACAGAACCAGTATGTAAAGGCCTTACGTGATCTAGATGCCTAGCCTACCTGCTCCTTGATACCTGCAACTTACTCATACTCGTAGCATTAGAGTGTCTAACAGCTACCTAATAAGAATCCAAGCAGTTGTGCAGATAGGTTTTTGGAGACAAGGCAGACTTAAGCTCATTCAGACAGTCCCGCCATGAGATTATACTGTACCATCAATCCTTTATATATTAGCGAGGAGTTCTTAAGGCTCACTCTGGTCCACTAACATATTAGCTTTTACTTAGAGTCTGTTTTAATATTGTATCTCATGGCAATAACAAGGATAATGAGGTGTTATTGCGGAATGTGTGTATGTTTCACTTTCATTGAGTTTCACTGCACCCATCTGCAGCCATTTCATGGTTGCCATATTCTTCCAAAAGAGCTATCAGTCTAATTCAATTGGGCATGCAAACTGTTATGAAGGATTATATAACAAAAGAGTGATTTCAAACCCAAGGTAAAACAGAGAGCAGATGTTGAGTTTAGCCAATTTGGTATTTTTTACAAGCTATGCCACACTGCATACATTAAATATGAGAGAATTCTAAGACCTGACGTCACTCAATCTATAACTAATTAGGAAGGAAATGCAATCCACTGTTGTAGAGAATGTGTTCATGCACTTTAAGGTCTGCAGTGCCTCTAGTGGATGTTAGCTGTCAACATAACAGCCACGTTTGGGAACAAAATCATTTTTGCCACAGACATACAACCAAACTGATTCAGTCAAACTGAGATACTGACATAAAACAGTATTTTGTTTAAATGTGAAATGTTACCTACGGGTGTGTGTGATTGCGTTTGTTGCGTTATGTTTTTAACGTTACTATTCCAGATCAGTTGAAAGACAGGAATGTGTGTAAACCAGTTTGGTATTTGTTACTGTTTTTTTGTTTTTGTTTTTTTTTCTCTCTTTTTTTTTTCTTCTTTTTTTTATCCTGCTGTTCCTCCCTCTATTCCCCCTCCCTGTTTCATCCAGCGCCTTCCATTTCATCTTCCCATCCTTATCTCCCCCAACCCTGCACCCCATCGCTCCTCTCTTCTTTGTTCTTTATCTCCCCATCTCCCTCCCCCTTTCCCTGGCTACCCCTCTCTCTCTCTCTCTCTTCCTCTATGGATGCTGACCTCAGTGGGCCTTGGCTAACGTTAGCTTAGCCCCCTCCTCCTCTTTGCAGCCTCTGGCGACGAGAAAGCCTCTGCTGCGACACTGACGTCAAGCTTGGCATCGTCGGAGCTACAGAGTTGAATCGCTGCCCCCCGGAGGGCAGGAGGGCCTGTGGCATAGTGACAACTCTCTCGTTCTCTCTCTCTCTCTCTCTGCGCCTTACTGTATTATTGTTAACGGTGGCTTGCTTGCTCCTGGTGGACTGGTTCTTTGTTTTTGTTTCTGTCTCGCGTTGCTTGGTGACTTGCAAGAAAAACTATTTTGGGATGGGGGGCTCCCCCATCGCTACAATGCTACTGCACACTACTTGTCATGTCCTGCATATAGCTAGATGTTTTGCATTTATATAACACTTTCCCAACCTCCCTGCAGCTCAAAGCTCAAAGCGCTTTACAGTGTAGCCTTCATCTGTTCACACACACACACACACACACATGGTGGTGTCAGCCACGCAAGGAGCCATCTGACCACCGGGGGCACTCAGGGTTCTTGCTCAGGGACACCTCAACACTCGGTGAGCGGTAAGCAAGGTTTGAACCAGCGACATCACCCCGCTCTACCCACTGCCCCACTGCTGTCCATCTAATCTCTGGATGGAGAGATTAGATGGACGATGATTTCTGTCAGGGTATGACATTAGGACCAGGCCAACCATGTATTAGGTGCCCCTCCTCCCCAACACACACACACACGCATGCACACACCTTACGGCATTTAAAGGTGCAGTAAATTATTATAATCCAATACACTTTTTGTCAAATTCGCTTACCTCACATTTAAAGGTGGCCTCCTCGATTTGTGTCTGTAATTTCTCTCCTATACTCACCACTCTCTTAATCCCTCGCCTTACCACCACCCAACCTTGTGCTTCAAACTGTTTATAAGAGAAGGGCGTTTGTGAGGCCTCCATTATGTTAGTTTAGAAAACTCATTTGATCTTTGATCTAAATTTAAGATCGACAGCCAACGACATCTAGTGTACATTTAAAACACTGGTAGGCAAGCTACAGCGTACAGCACACTGACAGATTGACAGTAAAGCGAATCACACCAACGCTAGAATGCGTTTTTATTTAATTTCACCCTTTTTGATCGTGTGATCTACACACCGTGCGTCCTTCAATAGGCAGAGCGGTTGTAAACAATGAGCAGTGAAAACATAACGACAACAAGGCATGGCCTTGGTGATTACCAAAATAACTGGCGATTATGTGTTATTATCTCAACAGCCTGCTTCCCTGGTTATGACATCGTGAATCGTTTATTATGAGAGAAGACGACACATAAACCTCACGTACTGTAGCATTGCATTCATGTGCTTTATGAGCGAAACTCTCTCCTCCCTGTACCCCATCACACTGCTCAAAACACACACCTTAGGACCCTGACACTGTCATGTTCAAAGTAGTCTGCCAACCTTTACTTAAAGTAAAGACTGGGGCAGAGCGTTGGCTAACTGAGTTAAGGTTCGGTATTCTGATAGACAACGACCGACTACGTAACTCAATTACAAATTTGGACGTTAATCCTGTACTGTTTACCATAAATGTAACAACTGAACTGGATTTTTTTTAAAGCACAGCATTAGCATCGCACCAGAACTACAGATACATACTTGTGAGTAGGACAATTGACTTCTTCATACACATACACACACACACACACACACATACACATACACACACACACACACACATACATATACACAAACTCACACATACACACACACACACATACACGCACACACATACACGTACATACACACACACACACACACATACACGTTACACGTACACAAACACTGCTGCAGAACACTGCTGCACTTACAAAGCCTTTACAAAGGATCCCAACGTCCAGAGGCGTCACTATGACGACCAGCTACATCAACGGGGTCCTACCTGCAGTGGAAAAGGAAGCACCTGGTACCAAAAGCGAGTAGAGTCTAGTTGAGAAAAGCTCCAACAGACCAGTCTATAGACTGCACACACACGCATACAGTAAATGGAAACAAAGGTAATGACCTCTTCAACCACCTTCATTGTGTGTGTGTGTGTGTGCCTGCGCGGGCGTGTGTGCACGTGCATGTATCTGTGTTCCTGCAAGCATTCACTAGACAGAATTTAGTTCATTACTTTGAGGGCTTTCCATTACATAAATGTCTTTCTGCTGACATCCATCCCCCTGGTAACTTATAGTTAGTGTTTGTTGCTTATGGACTCCTTGACAAGACTGATGGCGTTTGCAGGGCTTTAAGCTTTAAACATTAGGCCAACTGCTCAGCCCCTCCCCTTTATGGGATGTTTCATTTAATCTCTACAGTTGTAACAGTATTGAAACCTAATTTATTCTTAAACCTCTCACAGTAAATCTGCCTTTTGATATTTAGCGAATTTGTCGACACAGAGTATGTTCACCTGTTATTGGTTAATTAAAACGTCCTTTTTTCTCCGAGCCTTTATTTCCTGTTGCTAACACATCACATACCTGCAAACTCAGAAGGGATGAAAAAGGTGAAAGTAAATTGCTAGTAAAATGTAATTTCAAAGAACAATGTTTAGGCTTGTAACCTAAATAAACTGGAAAATAATAAGATTATGTTGCAAAATGTAGGTAATCCAAAAATGACGTTACTGATTATAATTTTAGTCTGGTAACTAGTAACTGTAACGAATGACATGTAAACAGTAACTTACCAAACCCTGGTGGTGAGGGGGGATCTGAATTGCTAACTAAAGTAAGCAGCAGGCTACCATACTGTGTGCAGGTGACTGGCTTTAATAGCAGGTCCAGTCTACATTTCTGGAGTCATGATGTGTGAAGCTCTTTCACTCTTAGCTGCTGCTACCATTTGCTTTCCTGTTCCCTCCCTCTCTCTCTCTCTCTCTCTCTCTCTCACTCTCTCTCTCTCTCTCTCTCTCCCTCTCTCTCTCTCCCTCCCTCTCTCTCTCTCTCTCTCTCTC
>JAODUH010002310.1:0-12131 GCA_027564835.1 Typhlichthys subterraneus | reverse complement strand
TCTCTCTCTCTCTCTCTCTCTCTCTCTCTCTCTCTCTCTCTCTCTCTCTCTCTCTCTCTCTCTCTCTCTCTCACGCATGAACACACACAATCACAGGCAAATCCATCACGAGGCCTCTGCCCGGTTGTGGTTCTGCCTGACAGTTTAATTTAATCACAGCATCAGTCGCCATCCATGACATTGCTGTTAACATCCTTCATAATGTGTGTGTGTATGCGCCAGTCAGAGGATGCTGGCCACGTTAAGGTGTGTGTGAGCCGTTCATCCCGTCCTTTTGCTCGTGCATCTTTGGCACCCTTTGAACCAGCCTCTTCCCCCTTTTCCATACAAACCCAACTCCGTCTGTAACATCCCCCACAGCATCCTTGGAGGGGAACACCCTGGGTCCCCCTGTCTCCTGAGTGAGACTTTTGGACTTGTGTATGTGTTAATTTTCTGAGCCTACAAAAAAATAATTTTTATATATATATATATATATATATATATATATCTATCTCTCTCTCTCTCCTCTCTCTCTCTATCCCTCATTTAATTTCACGCTTGAGGATTCTGACTGTGGTTGCTGAAGGCTGGAATTCAACACCATTCATCAAATACCCAGATTAGATGCATGAATTGTGTGGGCGGTTCTTTTTGACGAGTCAGGAGCCATTCAAGAGGCTTTATTTCTACATCAAGAAATGGACAGGCCTGTAACACAAAATCCTAGGTGTGGTCTCCAAATGGCAGACCTCGACATAACACACATTTGACTGCTTCAGGGGGTTTGAATCCAGGCCAGCCGTCATTGAACGCCCTGAGCATTAGCACGAGGCTAAACTATAACTGCATTATGGGACATATCTACGACACAAGGACATATTTTTCTTTAATGGTTTTTATATTTTCCAAACCCACTTCTCTGGCTACGAAGCTGGGAGGCCCACTGAGCAGTCACCGTCAGAGTCCAATCGTCATGACCACTATCCATGTAATCATCTGTTCATACCTCACCCTCCACTTTCATTTAAACATGACCACCCCTCTTTAATGTTTACCACCCATCCATGCAACACTGAGCCTGGAGCAATCCTCCTGTATCTGTACGCCCAATCCTCAATGCATGCTGCATTGCATCACATAACAGCTGACTATGAAATATAAGCTTCATGCTCAGGGAAATGTGTCTCGCCATCAGTGCCTATATAAGAACCTTTGTGTGGGGTGTGAGGGGGTCATGTACGTCCCCTGGGATCCGTCTAACGGCTGTTCTCTCCGGCAGGCTCCAAGCTGGGCCTGAGCGACGTGCAGGCTGAGCTGGACCGGATCTCCAGTAGGGAGGCCGACTCGGACCTGTCTAATGTCAACGAGGCAACCGATGGCCAGGACACATTAAGACCACGCCCCCCCACCCCATCTCCTATTCTCGCCCTGGCCCAATACACCTAACACCCCCCCCCCCCCCCCCTCCCCAATCCCCTAAATCCCCTCCATTCCGCTCCATCACAGAAACAAAAGACTTGAGGGAAACAGGAAAAAGACACAATGATGCCACTTTGCTGCCCCCCCCCCCTCCTGTTTTCTGCATCCAACTAAGCTGAAGTCACACTCTCCACCTTCCCTCGCCCCACCGACACACACCTCTCCATCCATACCTGTTTAATTTTTCCTTAAGCGTGCTTGGATGTTGGGTGTTTTGCTGAGGCAGCGTGTTGGTCACACTTCCGCACCACACTGTCTGTGCCACTGGCCATGGGGGACTGGGGTTTAGGAGAGCAGATATGGTGACTGGAGATGGGCTGGGAAGGCACGCGAGAGCCATTAGATTGAAGGGGTGAAAGCGAGGGAATGTGATGTTAGAATGGATTATAGGGAAAGTGGGATTCAGGGAAGGAGGGGTATTTTATCCAGCCATTGTTTATGGTGGTTATGGTCTTATTACTGTAGGCGCTATTGAAAGGTGTGTGTATGTGTGTGAGAGAGTGAGTGACTAGATGTACTTGTACATTTTCTTTTTTTGTAAGTATTGTATGTTTGACTGCTGTGTGCGTTTGCGTGCATGAGTGTTTCATGTTAGCCATTAGAATGGACTCAATGAACAGATGGAGGAAAGCAAACACAATTCCTAAAACAAAACAAACACCTTTTTTTTTTTGTTTTTGCTGAAGGGACAAACAAACCAGTATTATCGAGGGGTGTCTGTATGTGTGAGCGTGAGAGCCAGGGGGAAATTGTAGGGTGTTTTGTACAGGGCTGTACAGCACATATTTGGGCTGTTGTACCATATTTTCGACCAAAAAAATAAATAAAACAAAACCTACTATGCTCTTAACACTCACACAAAATATTATTACAGCCATGTGTGCTACTGCTATGCATAATTTAACTACAGTACAAAATCACTTTTGACTTTATCTTTTCGTAAAAAGAAATCTAATTGGTTAGAAAACACTAAAAGACAACATAAGCTATGGGTCACATTTTGCCGAAAGCATTCATTTTACATTTTTAGTGGTAATCAGAAAAGCAGACACATAAATACTGTTGTAATTATCACTCAGAAGTAGTAGTGTCCGCCTTCATTACACATCGTACAACTCCAAATTTAATGGAACAATTTTGTCTGTAGTGGCTTTGTTAACAAAAGGAAAACTTCACTACAGAAAAGAATGACTGCCTCAATGCACCCAGTTTTGCAGTTGTCCAGACTGCCCCAACGTTTAGATTAGTGCACTGAAAGGGAGAGGTAGCTGGGCCTTTACTTTATTAGTACAGATAGTAACACTAGTAGTGATTATGTTCCATACTTTCTGTCTGAAGGTGGGGGTGGGAATGGTCAGGCTTTGAGAAGGGAAGGTGGAGGGTGGGGGGGGGGGGCACATCAAGAATGTACAGCCATTGTCTCGCTGATTGGTCCTGTTATTTCAGAGCTCCGTGTTGGCGTTTGTATAATCAGATCTGTTAACCAGTCAATTAAAATATGTATTTATTCGGATTCAAACAGCTGTCTGCTTGTTTTATTTCATGACTTGTGTTTTTATGATGGTACATGAAGGCATATGAACAGCCAAAGCATGGGCTAAACATTTTCATTTATCTTGTAATTGAAGAAATTAGACCTCATTACAACCAACATCCTTGATAGGATCTGATCTATTAAATAGGTTTCACTAAACAAGCAAATTAAATTAACTTGAATAGTATTTCCATCTTGAGAGAAACATAATCAATTGTATCACGTAAGTGCTTCAGCCACATTCTTTGAACATGTAAAATGTCTACAACCTTTTCACGCCCTTGGAACTTAATTTAAAGTAATTCACAACCTAATTATTGTTTTGGGGGTGAAGTGTTTATGAAAGTTATGTTTCAGCAATGTCATAATGCTTGAGAAGCGGGGAAGTGGGCTGTGTAGTGTGATTCAGTCCACAATGGGGAAATTTAATGGGCTAAAACCAACATTATCTGTAACAAACCATCCAGTCCCCTAACATGGGGATCGCCACTTCTGTCTTTCACCCACAATTCTACCAGTCCAAGGGTACATACTGTATAATGGAGCATATGACATTGAAGCTGAAACACCTCATCAACATGCAGGGCTTTTAGGACATATCTACTTAGGCACCAACTGTCATAGACAATTTACTTCAAAATGCTATAACAACTGTTTTAAGATAGAAGTGATATGAATAATAAAACGTGCTTGTCCAACAAAATATATATATATATATATATATATATGTGTGACATTCTGCACTTAGAGCTCCCTCCCGCTTACAATGACCTCAGTGTTTGAGTTTAAATCTTGACAGTGTTGGGCAGTAGTTTTTCAGTAACTAGTGTAATTAATTACTATTTCCAAAACGGTAATACAATAATCCAAGTAATGCTACTTTAATGGATTACAAGAATCACATTTCTGGTCCTAGCAAAGTTGGGATAGGCTAATTGAACCAACATGTCCAATCATCTGGTTTGAGAGGCTGAAATGTTTTCACTTGTTTGATTGTTGACTCCTAAGGTTAACTGTTCCAATAAAGAGGATTTGATTCTACAATGAGTTGACTATATGCAGGTTGTCATTTTTCAGAAGGGGGAAGCAGGGTGCTTGTGAAAGTTATATAGTAATGTAAAAAAATACCCAGTAATGAGCAATAAGTAAATAGTAACATCAAAATTCCTGAGTAACTTGCCTGACACTGATCATTAAGCCTTTGGTGATGTTAATACCAACAATTTCTATGGCAGTGCCCTGTACATTTTAATAGTCGTTTTTATATGCCTACCAAATAAACTAAGCAGATCTAATGTTGCATAAACATGTTTTCAGCCTAAATAGTGTATTTAATAGTTTTTATTTGTAATAATAGACTATTTTTATTTTGTTCACCGTACACCTTGGTTGTGTGAAACGTGTGCGTGTGTGCGGGGCACTAAACGTGAATGAGACCATGATAGAGATACAGATTAAATAATTGATAACACTACAATCCAAAACCAATCAAAGTATTTAACCAGATTATTTTCCAACGACGCGAGTAACAGTCTACCTGTTTTTATAGCTCACAATTCTTAAACCCTCGCCCACTCAATTATTTGTAATTTCTATTGTTTGTTTAGCACATTCACATTTATATGTTGATCGTGGACCAATTACATTTAATTGTTTGCCAAAGTATTTTTTCTTTCAATACAATAACTTTACCATTGCGAACTATTTTTCCGAGTGCGGCAGAATATTTTCTCATTCGCCATCTTGATGTTCGACTGCACATGCGGAGGCATCATCTTCGGCGGAGCAGCAGCGGGTGTGGTTTGGACTTTTACGGGTGGTTCACCTAGCAGTCCCTTTCCCATTTTCATCTAACGAAAAGGAGCAAGTTGTCCTGGCAAGAAAAACGAGGGAGCCGATAGACTGGTAAATATGTAACCGTTACAACCATTGTTACTTGACGCATTAAACGTGTTTGTGGTTTCTTTATACGAGACAATCATCTTTTTCTAAGGAGTGGGCACCGGTGGGGTTTTCGGATTTGGCTAAGAGCACGGCAGGTTTTCTACGGTGGCGTTTGGACCTACTTTTCATAGGAGCGATCGAAGATATAATACGGAAATTACATTTGAAAAACATATGTATTTTTATATTGGTGTTCCTGCCACGTCGATTTTTGTACTGATTTCGATTTTCCACGGGTTGTTTTTTTAATGTAAGATTAAGTTAAGGTAGTGTTTGTTTATGTTAGCTAAATAGCTAGCTGAATTGATTGCTAACGGTACGGTACCGTACCGTAGCAAACATAGCAGAGCTGCTTGTTGGAAAAGCTAGCCAACCTGTTAGCTAACAGTAGCTTTCGAGCTTGGTTTATAAATCAAGTGTGCGTTGACTCGCACTTAACAAGCTATTTAATTTTCGTAAAGTAGCATGTGTATCGTTCCAGTACATGTGAATGGAGGGGGGCATGGAAGTTAATGCAGGGCGGAGGTGGAGTTTTTCTCTCACTGGAAACCCAAGCTGCGAGGTCGGAACTTGGCCGTGGTGGGGGGAGGGGGGAAATATGCCTTTGATGTGTGGTGCTGCTGAATGGTGAATTGTGTTCACTCTGGCCTGGAAATACCCATTGCTTAGCTCTGTCGGCTGAAGGTGGAGGCTCGGCAATTCCCCTCATACTTAGGTTACCTAGCAAAACAAGTAGAGTTCGAGGAGACTGGTACGGCACGTTACTGTACAGTCGATGAAAACGATGTGTATTTTGTCAAATTGAGCAGTTGTAATACATACAGTAAAATAGTGTTTGTCTGCTTTTGCTGCTACAAGTCGGAGAATTTTTCTTTTAACCCCCCCCCCCCCTTTCCAGACTTTTGAAGTTGTGCGGGCTGAGGGCAAGCAAGAACAATGGCTACCCAGTGTAAGTATGGTAACTTTTATGTTTAAAATGTTGCCCATAGTCTAACACAAGAGTTATTTTGCATAAAAGTAACGTTTGGCAGTTAATGTTTCGGTCTAGCATGTCCACAACTGTGTTAATAAACAAAAAAAGTTTCTACACTATGTTGCAGAGATTAAACGGTGTTGAATTTTAAAAAAATCTTCACAATTCCCACTAAATGACAGTATAAGGTAATTGTACTCTAGCTTTATTGAAGCTGTAGACACTTAAAATGTCCCCTTTTGCCCAGGGTATTTCCATGTTTTATAAACTGCACACCTGAGCAGTTTTTGTTTACCCTCTGATAACTGAAATCCCTACATTATGAAATGTGAAGCACCTTGTGCCCACCCCCAATAAGTAGACCCTGTTGTGCACATTGTAGCTGGGACTCACCTTCGCATAACTCTGCCCCCAGTGGACAAATAATACACTTGTGCAATATATAATTACTGGGTGCATTCAATGGACTGAGTGTTTTCTACATTCAATTAGCTTTGACTGAATGACACGTTAACTTAAAATGTTTTGAACATTTTTGAACTACTTCCAAAGACTTTGCTGCGTTTAATGGGGAATGTAGCCGCATTTTTGCAACCTGTTATGGTGTTTTATACATATTTCAGTATTTGTCGTCATCATCACTATTTAGTACTATTACCAAATGTTGATTTAATTCCCATGAAAGCCACGAAAACTTTAAATGTATGTTGTATTATTACAGCAGTAAAACACATGATCGTGTTGTTGTGAAGTGAATATTGTTCAACCCACATCTCCTTGTTTTGTAAGCTGCCATTCAGTACACAGTCATTTGTATTAATTTAAAGTAAAGTGAACGTTCCACCTTCCTAAACGTTTATTTGTTAATGTAATGGGCGCATGTATATAGCGCTTTTATCCAAAGCGTTTACAGTATTTTGCCTGACATTCACCCAGTCTCGCACACATTCGTGCACCGATGGTGATTGCTGCCATGCAAGGTGCAACCAACCACCGGGAGCAGTTAGGGGTTAGGCATCTTGCTCAAGGATGCTTACAGGTAGGTCGGCCCACGACCTTCTGGCTGGAAGTCCAACACCCAGACCACTAGACCATCCTGCCCCCATATCATTTATTGTGTTATGAATTTACATCTAGGGCATTAAATGGTGATTGACCAGTCATTTGGCTTTCGTGGTATTCTACGTTTCTGTTTTTCTTATATTAATTCTCCAGTTGATCCGTCTCTTCCTTTGGTAGCTGATTTGATGGAGCTGGACATGGCCATGGGGGACAGCAAGGTTACGGTGAGCCAGTGGCAGCAGCAGTCGTACCTGGACTCAGGTATCCAGTCTGGAGTCACCACCACGGCGCCCTCTCTGAGTGGCAAGGGAAACCCCGATGCCGAGGAGGAAGACGCGGGCCTTTATGACTGGGAGTTCAGCCAGCCCTTCACTCCCGAGGCCGCAGGTAAACGCAAGAGATCATGTTTCTGCAGTGTTTTTAAGTAATTACCGTGTCACTTGTAAAGTCATGTAAATGTGCTCACCTGCGCTACAAGATGCCCTCAGTTGTTTCACATTGAAAGACCAACAACTTCAATGCGTGTGTCCTTCGCGCACTGCAGACATGGAGGGCTACGCCATGACCCGGGCTCAGCGCGTGCGCGCCGCCATGTTCCCTGAGACCCTGGAGGAGGGCATCCAAATGCCCCCGGCTCAGCTGGACACTGCCCACCCCACGGCGGTGCAGCGGCTGGCCGAGCCCTCCCAGATGCTGAAGCACGCCGTGGTCAACCTGATCAACTACCAGGACGACGCCGAGCTGGCCACGCGCGCGATCCCCGAGCTCACCAAGCTGCTGAACGATGAGGACCAGGTGTGTACATCAGAGCCACTGCTGTTAGAGCTCTGCCCGAACCCGCAGGGACCCGACGGTTTGGGTCGGTCTGGTCTTTTATTTCTCACATATTTCCAGGGTTCCTATGCAGTATGGAATTTGATTGGAGTAATTTCCAAGTCTGTAACGCAACGCAAAAAGTGATGGTTAAAATGCATTTAGGCCTATAGCAAAATACAATATACACTCATAACGTGAATGTTTACAATGGAAAAATGTGACATGCCGATATTTTATTCGCTTCAAGGTATATTTTGTTTCACTTTCACCTGGCCACTAAATTGGTTTTACCTATCACAACGAACCATATGATGTCACATGACAATGGCGGAGCTGTTTACTTTCTACTTAATTTTCACTCAGTCTGTAAAAGCTTTACTGGAAAGGTCGAAGGCACCGTTTTGCATGCTGGTCTTTGTGAATATTATTCTCTGATCATCCGCCTGGAACGCAAAGTAGGCTACTTGCTGTGTTTCTGCTGCAGTCTGGCGCCAGGTTGGATCCCTATAGCATGGCATATTACTGGATGACATACTGCATGCAGAGCCGCTGGTGTCACGCGTGCTTGTGTGTGTCAGGTTGTGGTGAACAAGGCGGCCGTCATGGTGCACCAGCTGTCCAAAAAGGAGGCCTCCCGCCACGCCCTGATGCGGTCGCCCCAGATGATGTCAGCGGTGGTCCGCGCCATGCAGAACACCGGCGACGTGGAGACGGCCCGCTGCTCCGCCGGCACCATGCACAACTTCTCCCACCACCGCGAGGGACTGCTGGCCATCTTCAAGTCTGGGGGCATCCCTGCCCTGGTCAAGATGCTGGGGTAAGGAAGCGTGCCAGGCTTAGTTTTTGTCAAATATGCCCCCATGGCTCCTGTGCACTGGTGTACAGTGTGGCGCTTGTGTTCTCCACGTCGCCATAGTCACGATGCAGGTGGGATCATATGTACTGCAGGATGCTGTGACAGAACTGCAAACGTGTGAATGCAGAGAACAGATGAGGGAACACAGGAAAGATTGTTCAAAGGGCTGTCTGCATTGCTTTACATGCTGGTAGCAGCAGTGATGTGTACACACTATGAATGAGAATAAGTTGTGTGTGTTTATCACGCCTATATATTAGTTTTCTTTTACACAATGTCGAAAGAGCATTCACTAATCTTGTTTGTGTGTTTTGCAATTTTATTTCCATACATTAGGCTGCTGGTGGTTTACTACTAGCTCAGGGGTGGGCAGTTCTTTTCACTTGGGTGGGGAACATTGAAAATGTCAGAACATCGTGGGCCACATTACTTTTAAAACCAGCAAGCAAAAACATTTAAAAATGCAATTAAACAAAATAATGAACTTGCATATTACATTAAATTTCATAATCAAATACCATTTTCAACGGCATTTTCATAATCAAACGCATGTTAATTAAAAGTGCAGTAAATAAAGCAGAGTTTTTCAAGTCATTTTATGTTGTATTATTTTTAGAATGTTTGATGTACCGGGCGAGCCAGGCAGAATGTCTCAAAGGCCCGGATATGGCCCCTGGGGCCTGACATTGCCCAGGTCTGCTATAGCTGGACACAATTGAACCTCCCATATCTAGTACAGTGCGTGTGTGTGTGTGTGTGATTAGCTCACCGGTGGACAGCGTGCTGTTCTACGCCATCACCACCCTCCACAACCTCCTGCTGCACCAGGAGGGAGCCAAGATGGCGGTGCGCCTGGCAGGGGGCCTCCAGAAGATGGTGGCCCTGCTTACCAACACCAATGTTAAGTTCCTGGCCATCACCACCGACTGCCTGCAGATCCTGGCCTACGGCAACCAGGAGAGCAAGGTACTGGGACTCAACCGCCGCTTTGCATGTGCACTAGCTGCAGCCAGTGGTCCGGTGAAGGCCTCTAACGACATGCGGCGTTGTCTTGTCAGCTCATCATCCTGGCCAGCGGTGGGCCCCAGGCCCTGGTCAACATCATGAGGACGTTCACCTATGAGAAGCTCCTGTGGACCACCAGCAGAGTCCTCAAGGTGCTGTCTGTCTGCTCCAGCAACAAACCCGCCATCGTGGAGGCCGGTGCGTACACACGCCTGTGAAAGTCCATTTTGTGACTGAAGAGCCCCCCCCCAAATTGTTTTTGTTTAGTCATTTTAGTCAGTAGGTGGGATTTCACTCAGCATGATATTATGCTGTGTGTGTGTGTAGGCGGTATGCAGGCTCTGGGGCTTCACCTGACTGAATCCAGCCAGCGCCTGGTGCAGAACAGTCTGTGGACCCTAAGGAACCTATCTGACGCTGCCACCAAACAGGTAATGAAGACCCTTACTTGTGGGGTGGCTTTTATATGCCATGTAGGACCAACAGTAAGAAGCTGGTCATTCAGGCTCTGATGGTTAATGTCTTTGCTCTAAAGGGCACTTAAAGATTGTGTAAAGCAGACATACATTTGTGTTTTGAGTTTGTCACACCACAGAAAAAGGTAATTTTAACCACACAGCCAAATTTTAATTAATAAAGTCGGCAAGTACATAAAATTTCAAAATCAGTATCTGTTCTCAAGCGCTGGGAGTGGGTCAGCAGAAGGCGCTGTAACCACACCATTGCGTGTTCTAAGGTAAACTCCATACCGCGGTGTTGTTCCAAAAATGTATCCTCAGCCGGACATTGACTGAAAAATGTGACCTAAGCGAAGTTGTGTATAGAAAACCCCATGGACCAAATGTTTCTGCTCCTGGCCTCATCTGCTTTTCTGTAGGAGGGAATGGAGGGTCTCCTGGGAACGCTGGTTCAGCTGCTGCGTAACGACGACATCAACGTGGTGACGTGTTCTGCTGGCATCCTCTCCAACCTCACCTGCAACAACTACAGCAACAAGCTCATGGTCTGCCAGGTACGGTGTCCTCTGCCTACTGAGAGTGTGTGTTAGGGGTGCACGATATTGAAAAAATTTGATATTGCGATATTGATAATGAATATTGCAATATAGATATTAATTTCGATATTCTTAAACATGTAAAATAATTTATGGGAAATCAAATGAGATTCATAACATATCTAAACAACACGTTTTATTACAACAACAGTTATCAGTTAACAGTATCAATTTGACTGATACAACATTAATAAATAAAGAACATGACTACAGAGCATGTGCTGGTTGTACAGTATTAAAACAATAAAGAACATGTCAACAGAATAAGAACAATAAAATCTATAAAAAAAATTGTATCTTAATACAATTGTATTGGAAATAGGGATCATCAACACGTGTAGCCTTTAGAAGGCTTGGGGAACTTTCCCCATCAACTCACTGGTAGGCTACAGATTACGAGTCAAGAAAACTAGCATGTCAGCCATAGCTGGTTTAAGCCGTGAACGGTGAGCTGTCACTGTTTTCCGCCTGTACTAAATATTCTCTCTGAGGGTGAGCTGGTTGCAGGGGTACACAAATATTTTCTCGCCACCTTGCTCAGAGTGGGGTAGCCCGCTTGGTGACACTTCCACCAGGCCAGGGGATCATCCTCGCTGTCAATGGAGGGGGTGAGGAGGTAGCTGTCGAATTTTGCTGTGATAGCTTCAGATGCCCCCAGAACCTGTACAGCTTTACAGTTTAATTGTTTTGTGTTAGGGCTACTGTAATGAGTTACAACAAAAATGTCTAGATCTGTAAAAAATCTATTTATTATTCCACAATGTCTTGTGTCCCATTCAACTGAGCAGTTCTATAATCCCTTTCATACTATATCATATCAAAATAAACAAATGTTTATCAGCTTCAAAAACAATGAAGGTGATTTAATTTCAGCACATGGCACACATAGTGACTGCACCTACACCATGGACAACTCAACTGACGGACAGTATGTACCTAAAATAATAATCATATCTGAATACATTTTATGAAAGTTACAAATATTCAAATAAAAAAAAAAAACCTACCAACCGTGTTGTGCAACAGGTGCCCGAAGCATTGTAGCCTCAGGAATTTGTTCAATTCCGCAGCCTTCTTTACATTGCTCCCGTTGTCAGTCGTTATAGCTACTTGATGCTGCAGACTAAATCCCCATGATGCCATAGCATCGATTAGGCCAACGGAGATGTTTTGTCCCGTATGGTCGTCGGGAAAGTAGGAAGTCTGGAGGCATTTGCTGACAAGTTCATAGTCGGGCGTTATATAATGTACAGTGAGACTAATGTAGGGCTCCGTAGTGAAGCTGGACCACATGTCCGTTGTAGATGAAAAATATTCCATCCGTCTGATTCCAAGCTCCGCTTGAACCCCCTCTCTGCACTGGTTGTATAGTTGTGGGATCGCTACCTGTGAGAAGTAGGTGCGGGATGGAATTGTATATCGTTTG
>JAODUH010002309.1:0-35123 GCA_027564835.1 Typhlichthys subterraneus | reverse complement strand
TGCTAGCATGCACATGCCGTCACACAGGCTTGAGGAAGAAGAGAATCAAACGAAGCTAACGTAGTTCATGAAAGCGTAGCCTTCAGGTCATGTGTGTTCAACATTGCAGAGATTTATGAGCAGGCTTTTAGCCATCACTTAACTGAGGGCAATCACAAAGCGAATAGCCTCTGGGCATGAACGTAAGGGTTAATTGTGCACGTGTAGTGCCTGCCTGCAAGAAGCTGCCATGAAACACCTGTACCATGACCTTTGACCTTTTCAGACTGTAATCAGCTTATGTCAATCACCCACTCTCCTTTGATGCCCTTCCTGGTCAACTGGTGGGTAAATTCCATTTATCAATAACCCATAATCAATTTTAACGTGTTCATTTAAGTTCATTAATAATCTGTGTGTTGACTTTTATTGAATACAGACTGCACTTCAGGGTGCAGATTCTGAGCTTATCCGCACATGGCCACATCTGTTCTGTTTTTCAGATTAGCTAGACTGTTATAGCCGTATCAACTGTGAATGCTCTATTATTCACAGCCGGGCAATTGGCATGTGTTACCATTCAGCACTAAACCTCAGACAAATTTTATAATGTATATTAAACCATGTGCTACAATCAGCCATATTTAAACAGCTGAAACGAACCCTCACTTATCTCTGTATGAATAAAATGTCTATTCAAAGTGGAAACCACTGTTAAAATCTGATTTAGACAGTCAAAGAAAGAAACTGTCTTTTTTTATGGATACTGTTTGCACATCTGAAAATATATAAAGCAATATTTGCAGACTTCAGCTCAAAAACAAATATAACTGTATATAACTGAAAAAAATATATAAATGTATAGTGATTCAATGTTAGTGGTAGTGTTTCCTAAATAGAAACACATGCATGTTTTATCATGACAAAACATTTTTCTAAAAAAGCTGAAATGCACACAAATCGACATAAGCCAGAACTGGTGAGGTCAGGGAATTTAAAAATACAATAACTGAAATCGCTTATTGTTTGCACTGCAGCACATATTATAATGGATGCACTAAAAAACGAATATTTTATTAATAAGACACAATATTTACAATATAGATTTGTGAAACTGGACTCCATTGTTACCTGTCCCTGTTGATCTTAAATAACAGAGCATACAAAGACATATTTATATGAATACAGCAATAACAAAACAAATGCTAGTGGGTTTTACACAAACGCATAAATATATATATGCATACAGTACAGCCCACACACAAAGACTCCATTTCCCAGCGGCCTCATTTCCTCTCAGATGCACAGCGGTGACATTTAAATAAGCATCTGATTAATAATCTCCATGAGATACTAAAGTGGTTGATCAAGCTAATGAATGGCTTCCATTAATAACACTAGAAACAGCTGTGGAGAGAGAACTGGAGAGACAGAGAGAAAGAAAGAAAGAATGAAAGAAAGAAAGAAAGAAAGAAAGCCATTTTCACAGTTTGATTACTCCAAACAAACCCTAGGATTCAACCGAATCACAGTTCATTCCAGATTGCATTGTGCCGCTGCTCCTCAACACAGGCAATTGTTAGACTGGGGTATTCAAAACCTCCGCTACGCATGCCTGAACAAACAAAAGGCTATTGTGAAATCTCATCAGAACAAACAGAGTTGTGCCTCATTCACCCGACGAGGGCTTTGTTGACCTCACGGATGACAGTCCACCTGCAAAACAGCTTCAGTGAACTAGAAGAGGGCACGGTATCTGGCAGGGAATGATAGGATTTTCCACACCCCCGGTGTCATGGCCAGTGAGCTGGGTCTGTGCCCCAAAGTACGATTAGCGGTGATGTGTGGCCATAGTGTTTTACCGCAAGCCATTCCACAACTCACAAATGCACAGCCTTAGGAGGTTGGAAATCTCGACTTCCAAGTTGTCTGGAACGCTGCTGAGAAGAGGTGAAACATATTTTCCATTGAGAAAAGCAATTCTAATAAAACAAACTGATGCTATATCACCAATGTTTACTTCTGTAGGGCCCGCAGATGCATTTTTCTAGTTCATCTCGTCGTCATCACACCTAAACCACGTCTTTACTGTAGCTAACTACGACACTGATGGGCCACACACTTGGTTTACCAGCCTAAACACAACGATTTCCAAGCTCTCCAGACTGGTTCTAGAGGCAAAAAAGTTGAACTGAGGCTACATCAGTATGGCAATGTATCGCAATAGTTATCATATTGCAGTATATCGTGACACTCATATCATAACAACCCATGTATACATATTGTATTGTGAGATCCTTGTCAATACCCAGCCCCATTACTCAGTGTTTTTATATATATAAATAAACTGAGTATATATAAACATCTGTTTATATACTGTATATTGTATAGAGTATATACACAGTATACTCTTAAGTCCTTTTAAAATGCTCTGTTGAGGAGTAGGATGTTTTAAATGAAACCTCTGAAATGAGAGGTTTTTAATTGAAAAGGTCTCTAAACCATCCATTCATTTGTCTAGTGCAATGTGCTAGACAATTCCGCTAAGCCGTCTATTTTCAGGTTAAGGGGGTCTGATCACCAACACATTTGGTCAGTTATAATGCCCCCCTTCCCCCCAGGAAGGGGGGCATTAAGGGGGAATAACAGACGTAATGGAGTCTCACTTCATTACGATTTCTTAAGTAAACCAGCTTCTCTGGGTGTGTGCGTGCCTTGTCTGTGCACTTCCATCTACCGCATCGATCCAACCGTTAACTGGCCGTTTCTCTCTCTGTGTCTCTCTTTCACTCTCTGTGTGTCGCTCTGTGTCTCTCTCTCTGTATCTCTCTCTCTCTGTGTTTCTCTGTCTCTCTCTTTCACTCTCTCTGTGTCGCTCTGTCTCTCTCTCTCTCTCTGTGTCTCTCTCTTTCTCTCTCTCTGTATATCTCTCTTTCGCTCTCTCTGTTTCGTTCTGTGTCTCTCTCTCTCTCTCTCTCTCTCTCTCTCTCTCTCTCTCTCAAGCTCTCCGCTGATGTTCCCTGTGGGAACCTCTGACAGACAATCACCTGACACTGGTATAACAACGCTCAGCCTTCAAGTACCCAGTGACAGAGCCCTAACCAAACGTGCGCACGCCTATGTTGACGCGTGGGTGTTTTTCTTGGTTTGCCGTCGTACGTGCGCCCGTGCGTGAAATGAGCGGATGTGGCTCAGACGGGAAGCCATTCCTGACGGAGCAGTTAACTGTCTCTGGGCGGTACAGGTGTTTCATTCTAAGTGATGCCGCACCGACAGACACATTCCATCCAGCGCCCATTCGGGCAACCATGCAATAAATCAACACAACACCGCAACTCTACCGCTCATTACCACAGCGTGTCTCTGAGCGGGCTAGAGACACACAGAGGGAGACAGAGAACGGGAGACAATGTCTGGTCTGCAAACAAAGCCCCCTTCCCCATCCCCACCGCCCGTCCTACCAAGAAAGGTAATTTGGGAGTCTGATTGCATTCTTGAGATAGCGTTTCATTTTACTGTCACAGAATTATGAGAGATATTAGACGCCTGTTTCAATTTGCACGGTTCCCCTGCGCGGCTGATGCAGAGGGCCGGGGGGAGAATGCAATGGTGGTGTGTCATTTCTGTGTCAACAGCAGGATACAGTGTGGCCATGTGGGGCTATAAACCGCAACAACGCACTCCTGACAGATAGGGAATGCAAACAAAGGAAAAACTTAGTGCATTGTGTGTGTGTGTGTGTGTGTGTGCGTGTGTGCGTGTGTGTGTGTGTGTGTGCGTGTGTGTGGAGTGAGGGAAGGGGGGTGGGTTGGGGTGAGATTGTCTGCATTAGAAGGTTACTGTGATGCATTTACGGCGAGCGTGGTTATGGATACCATAACCGTAAATGAGAAAGCACACAAACAAACAAGAAACTGGGCCATTTGATTTCAGTGTGAAATGTGCGATTCAAATAGGGACATTTTACATTCATGGGTGGGTGGAAAGGCAGACAGGCAGACAGGCAGACAGACAGACAGACAGACAGGCAGGCAGGCAGGCAGGCAGGCAGGCATTTGTCCATTTAACATTTGTGTGTCTTTTGATACAACAAAATTGCTAAGTTTACTGGAGAGAATTAGTCTAAAGAGTCTTTTTTTTATTAATTGTTTTAGCTTTCAGCCAAAGCGAATTGCGTTGTATGCAATTTAAATTATTAAAAGTGGGACGGGCATGCTGGCCAAACTTTTGGCCGTAAATCTGCCACCCTAACAAATAACATTATCCTGTCCTTCATTTATGTTTGCTTGCATAGTCAAACAGTGACGTGGGTGGAGAGCAGCGGACAATTTAAAGCACTGTAGACCAATTCTCAGGGGTGCAGTTTTGCCCGGATGGCATGTATAATTCACGCAATATGTGGAAGTGATCCGTCAACAATCAGCTCAATAAGACCTTTAAGGTTGTACATCTTCCCCCCTGATCCCACTGCAGCCTGGGTGCTCCATGCTAGGCATTACAAGGGCCCCTGAGGGAACCAACTGTCAGCTGCGGTGGCCATCGTCTCACAATTAACGACCACAACACTCTGAATGCAAATGTCGGCAAACCGCTGCCTTCTGCCAACGCAACGGAGATATTAGCTCCGTTTCAAATCACGACGTTGGCGCGCTGTGCCTCCTCTGACCACACAGATAGGTAAGTACCGCAAGGGAGCATGGCAAGCGGCACAAATCCACTCGCTTCGATCTACTGTCTCTTCGCCTTGCCCCCTGAAGCTAGCACTAGACCAGGTGTTAAATTGGCCAAATCAAGTAGCAAATATTCAGCTTAGACACCTGCCAGTGGCACTGAGTCCATCTCCAATGAACTCATAAGAAGACTTAATAATGAGATTCTGCTGCTCTCATACACGTTTTACATGACAGGCGTGTACGGTACTGCTGGCTAATATAGCCAACTTGTCTGTCTCTCCCTGTCATGTTCATGCTCTCTGCATATACTGCCCCCTATTGGTGGGCAGAAAGCTATGCGTTACTTTGAGCTAACAAGCCTTACAATCAGTTAAATAACTAAACAAAACGCATATTTACGCTTGCCATTCAGAATAATATCTAATACAACAGAATAATACTTGCTGTCCCATATTAAACTATTAATCTGATATTTACCCTGTATGTTTGGTTACCTTATCTCTTGGAAAATATGTTTTGATAGTGAACATGTTTGACTGCTAAGCCTTTTGGTTTGCGTCGCTAATACTGTAATATTGCATCTTGCTTGAAACACCCTGCCGTAAAGTCACATCTTAGAGCAGCAGTGAAACTACAGTATTCAACTGTGAGTAACCTTAAACGACATTCAAGGTTCACCTTTTAAGAGGGCTAAATAAATATATTGAATTATCACAGTTTCTATTAACTTGAGCCATTCTCAAACATCCAATAACTAAAACCAAGAGAGTGAATTCTGTTTATTACCACTCTGCCTCCCCTCCTGCTAACCTCTGGTGCTCAGGAATTAACCAATAGAAACAATCCAGAAAAAAAAGACAATAGGCTTGTCTTTTAATTAATCATATTGTGTACTTTACTAGCCTGTGTGTTCTCTGATAAGATCCTAGTCCTTGATGACACCATTCCTAACTAGTTATGGCGGTAAATATATGTTAGCTCTAGATAAGATGTGTGCACCAGAACCAGGAAGTGAACAACTTAATTGAATATATTCACTATTCATTATTATGACTTTATCATATCAATGTTTACTGCAGATCTTGTGGCCACTTTTCTCCTTCAAGTCTTAATCGTAGCCTACAGTTCTACTGCAGCTTCTATCAAGGCTGTGTATATTTAACCAAACTAATCACTGTGTAGCTAGATATTGTGTGATCCATGCCATGCTGACTATTTACAATGTCTATATGGCATATATAGCAAAGTAAAAATACTTTAAGCTACAGCAAGTACAGTAGCTTATTTTATCTGGTAGTTTAATATTAAATTTTGTTTATTTAGTTTTAAACTTAAAGTTTGTTTTGTATGTATACAGGTACTGACACAGTAAACATTACAGCATTTAAAGAGAAAATACACCGCTTTCCCAGCTCAGAGTTGTTGACGCCGACAGTAGCCATTAAAAACCTGTAGTAATGGACCAATTAAAATATATACCAATTAAAACCACAAAATGTCTATTGAGATTACATGTGCTTTCTAAATATCTTATTTTTCCCTAGCAACTGGGACACATACATTCTTCATTTCCCATCACACTTATTTAAGTCAGCTGGCACATCGACAAATATCGGCATACGCATTTTGCTCCCGATCGACTCCAAACCCACATGACCCTCCCCCTCGCCTGTCTTAAGCAGTCCCCTTATGGTGCTGCTGGGTCAGGCTCCTTCCAGTGCGACTAAACATATTTCATTACACCGCTCCACAGACACGTCACTGACAGAGTAGGTGTGGGTTTCATCAGATTAGCGGATGCGTACATGGTATGCATGTGACTGTGTGTGTCTGTGTGGCTGTGTCTGTGTGTGTGACATTCTATGTGTTGTGACATGCTTTCCTTCCACGCTGGCTGAGGCTTTCACACATGTACGGCATTTATGTCAACGAGAGTCCATCGGCTGGGGACAAGAAGGCTGTTAAGACCTCATCTAATGAGGCTGGACTGCTGCCAAGGTACACTCTCTAAGTACCAGTGGACGCATAGGAGCGTGCCAGGTCAATCTTCCCCATAATGATATTCTGATATGCAAACATATCTGACATGGAGGATGAATCGGGGCTAAAGAGGTTCATTCACAAAGGGCCACTACTTATATATATATATATATATATATATTCGGATACATGCTGCAGCCTTTAGATGTAACTCGCACACTGGTGAACTTTGAACTATGACAGAATTTATCATGAAAACTCAATTGTGCGCCATTACTGATGATGGACTATAGAATACAAATCGTGAACAAGCCACCCTTTTGAAGACAACAAAACATGGTTTACTCCAGCATACTCTAAAAGCCCCTAACCCATTTAAAGCTAACGACTACATTTAGTAGGAAAAGAAGAAACCACTTTTGAACCATATGATTTAAATAAATGCGTGTGCTCAAGCATGCTCAAAGAACTTATGGACCAAAAGATTGGTTTAAGATGTCCTTGTGCAAGATGCTTAAGCCCTGCAGTTAAGCTCAGTGAGTTGAAAAGCAGGACGAGTACTGGGAAGAATATCTAACTCGCCATAATCTTTCTTTGACTTCAATACATCAAGTTACCAGCGCCACTGTCCACTGCCTCTGTAAAGTGATATCCTTTGCAGAGGCAGTAGCACAACACATCACATTACAGCTATCATACCATGGAATCACTGGGCTTAGCATGAGGCTGTTCTTGGGGGCTAATCTATATGTGCTCCCAGTGCTTGGGATATTGATAAAACATAGCCAAGACTGAACGCTCAGAGAATTCAAGGACTTGAGGGTAAATTAAGGGGTCTTGTGATAGCAATGGCATTGTGCCTCCTTTGTTGAACATTATTCATATCCTGTTTCTTTTTTTTTTTTCTATACACTTTTTCATCTTCTCTTTATCTCTCTATTATTCAAGCTACAATCCCCGGCTACTATTAAACCTCTTATAACCGGGCGCAAGATACCTGCTTCCTGGTTTTATTCTGTAATATGGATGGAAAATGTGTTTCATGTTATTCTATTGATGTAAGATAAGTCAGACAGGAATACTGCAGTAGCAATCAGATAACTGTAAGGCATACAACAGTAAAATAACAAAAGCAATTTCTCTTAAATTGTAATTGATTCTTAAAATTATATGTAACATGTAGGTGTGTTTCTTTGTCAGTGCCTTTGTTTTAGAATACTTTTTTAAAATAATTCTAAATGTACAACAGCACAAAGGTTCCTTCATTCAAATCACCAGAACAAAAGATTTTAATCTAGAAAACAATAGCAATAAAATGCATAAGTAATCCATGAGCAAATATGGCACCTGCTCTTTGTGGACATCCTAATTATTCATGGTATGTTCTTATGGTATAGTTTAACAATAACCTCTTATCGCTTAGCAACGTTAGGCTGAAAAAGCAGACCACCAAAACACAATGACTTTAAAAAGTAAAGGTCCTGCCTGCTAGTTCACTGAACCAGGTCCTTTCAATTATTACAGTATGCAGTTAAATGTATACGTCAGCTATCGCAAGCTAATTATAAGATAATACACTTTTATGAAAATCAATATCTCACCAATATCTCCCCGAATTTCGCTAGTTTACCGTTCTCTGTGCATGTTGAAAAAAATAATCAGATACTTCTAAACAGCCCTGGCTCCGTAAATAGGAAACAATAACAAAGCGGCGAACACCACTCACAACAACAAAGCCTCTTTTCTTCACAATGCGTTTCAATGTGTGGGCGGCGCCACAGAGGGAGTGTGTTTTGATTTGAGCTCGAAGTTATCAAGCATTCTCGAGAATGACTGACCACGCCTTTAAGCAGTACACTTCAAATGGATGGAGCAAATATCTGTATTGGCCGTCTGAACCTAGATGTTACACATCTGTGTCTGCAGATGTACAGACAAAGGACCTGCTTGTTTAAACAGCACCGCTCCAATGTGCACACAGGCATGTGTATCTGAGAAAGAACACCACATAGATAGAGAATGCTGAAAGAGAGACCAGCTGTCAGGAGTGACAGGCCCTAGCTATATTCCCTGTCCTGTCAACCTCTCCTCCCGTGCAGTACATCACCACCCCTTGGGGAGTAACAGGGAAGGGTTAGCGAAGCCCTCCCCCCACAATCACAGTCGTCCGTCAAGAACGGCGTCCACATGACAGCGACCACTCCGCTGTTCCCTGTGTGCGCGTCGAACCTCCAGGACGCACTTCCAACAGTCTGCGGCCTCAGTGCTTTGCTGTCATGGAAACCTCACACACATGGCTGCAAGCACACGGCGACAGGCACGTTAAGTGTGTTTATAAAGTGTCAGAATGTATGTGAAAATGTCAGCGCATCACATTAGAATGTGCGTACACACGCACTCCCACATCAAGATGGTAGAGCACACATGGTACACACACACACACACACAGACGCTTGTCATTGGTCTAACACACATACAACTAGTGGTTCCCTAGTAAAAGGATTAGATTACCCCTTTTGTCACTGTAGATAAAGTAGCTGCCAGAGACATTGACTGATTAAACAAGTCAAAAATATAATTCCGGTTTAAATCCATATAAAATAGACCTATCATCAGAATACGATAATTAAGATAATCCAGTGATTTGCATCTGATCTGGCAGTGCTTTGTCTTAAAAAAATAATCTGCTGCTATATGGTGATGGTAAAACGCTTTATTTGCATATCATTATTTGCAATAATGTAGCCTATATAAAGGGTATTGTTTCTCACTTTTCAGTCAATTACATTATTTTACAGGTTACAGAGTTCCCACTCCAAGTCAAATGTAAAATTCCCAGATTTTTCACAGATTTTCACTGACCAAAACTCAGAATTTCGATGACCTATATTGAACGGAAAAACAGACAATCAGAACTTTGTCTGTATAAAGGCTATATACTGTAGACAGCATGGCAGCAATAAAAAAAATGAAAACAAATGTTATATTTCGCAACTACGAAAGTGATTAAACTGGGTTGTAAGGAATTGGATGGGGGGGGGGGTACCTACTTATGTGGGGGGTCTGGGGGTTCCCAGAAAATGTTTTACCATTCACTTTAATTTAATAATTTTAAAGCACCAATTTGTGCCTTTTATCTTTGTGGTGGAAATGTCTTTGTAAAGGAAAACACTATCCAAGCACCAAGTGACACAATATAATGCAGTAAGGATCTCAGGAGTTATGTATTGTTTCAAATTCTCCTGTATCAACTTTTCTCACTTAATATTAGTCCTGCTGAGTCAAATAAGATGATCTTCTGTCCAACTTTGTGTCTTTTGTTTGGGGAAGTAACATGCATACAGCTCTTATTCACATCACTGACAATGTAACCCTTATTCACATTAGTGTGAACATTAGCATGACTTGTTAAGACCTCTCAAAATATAATATGTCCAGTATCATTTTTGATGAATGGCAAATACAATGTTAACATGATGCAAATAAAATTCCATGATTTGACCTAAAGAAATTAAAATTCCATAACGTTCCATGTCTGGAATAGACACAGTGGGTTTATTTATGTGAGAGTAAAGTCACGAATTACAGTAATTGTTGATTAGGAATGTCCGGCAATATCCTCCTAGCCTAGTATATCGTTATTCTAAGATACATTTGAACTGTGATCGATAAAAAATGTGGAATATTTTACTAGTAGTGTCATGGTAAAGTAAAATGTGTTAGCAAGAGTGGAAGGTGTTGATAACTTGATATATCACACTTTCTATCAGAACAATCGCATCTTGTCTTGGTATAAAAACACATGCATAACATTGTAAGCCTACTTACAAAATTATTTATATGATGGAACACTTACATATTTTGTTTCAAATTATGTAAATAAATACATAAATACATCAATAAATATTACCTTATATTCAACATAATTTCTAAGCAGTGAAAAGGCTTCATCCTTCTTAAAATAATGTGTTTATGCATCCAAAAGCACAAAGAGAATGCTACAGGAACCCAGACAAGCACTAGCTCTCAGCGCTAGCTGCAGGGGTCTGTAGCTAGCTGGAAGTCACAACGCAATGTAGATTTTACTACATGTCTGCAGATCTGAGCATGAATAAATAAACATATCAGATTTTGTCTAATTTCTTCCCTCAGCCCCTGGGGTAATAACTAGAATACTTTGTTCGGACAAGTGCTATAATCATAAATTATCCTGTATGCATAATTTCACAGGTGCCATGGTAAAAATAGTTTTTTTATTATCTATTTTTACTGGCTAACTAACTAATATGAAGTAGTATGAGATGAAACTTGATTTATAAAGGAATTATTGGTTGCAGGTATAGGTACATCACTTGCTTTAGTGACCTGAACTTGAATGACAATGTTGATTTTCTTTTTGTAAAACTATTATTGGCAAACTAGTCATTGCATGAACGTGTGTGCACAATCCATTTGTATTTTCACAATATATTCAGAAACCAACTGCAAATAATATGTAACAAAACCATAAAAGAGACAGTGAAAGTAAACCACAACTACAGTAGCTTAGCCCTGTGCATCTTGCAGCGCAAACATCACATTGGGTACTTTAGCAAGCGTACTGTAGTTAGCAGATTCCCAGCATGCTGTTAAATGATAGAGTGTGATACAACACGTCTGCTGCATGCTGGCATGAATAACAAACAGTAACACATAGAGACTTGTTGACAGACAGCGTGTTGGTCAAATGTTATGTTGCTGGGCCAGACCACGGCATATAGACTAAAGTAAGGATAGCTACAGTAAATGTCAGGAGTTCAGGCAGCCCCGGCAGGACACCTGAGAATAAAAGAGTGAACATTATAATAGTTATCAAGAACTGGGAGTGGGGGAGAAAAGGGGAGCACAGAAATTCAGAGGAAAAGCTGTCAGAACCCGTCTGAGGAATAGCAGAAGAGAAAGAGAGAGCAGATGGGGAAAAGGAGGGACATGAGATGGACTGTGAGCTGTGTCAACTCAGGCGAGAGAGCCAGGTGATTAGTAATGATGTGATGAGCTCTCTGTGAGTGTGTGTGTGTCCTCACATGTCTTCTTATGAAGGATAGACATCCAGCACGTGAATGGGACCCACTACTGGGAAGATGGAAAAAGGGGGGTTTGGGGAGGGGGGCAGGCTATAGCACCCTGGGAGAGATAGAAGCTGTCTCAGCTAAAACACGAAGAAGTGATCAATAACTACAGTTACTGTGTGTGTGTGTCCGTGTCCGTGTGAGTGTGTTGGTCATGCCAGCTTGCTTACGCTGCAATACTCTATGTTGCTGCGTTATTAATCATATAATACACTGAAACAATGCTTCTGCACATGCGTGGTCTTGTATGGACAGTATGCATTTGGCATTTGCAATATTATTGAGGAATGCAATTTTATGCAATAAATATTACTATTAATAAATACAGCGTTTACTCACAAAGGTCACAAAGCATTCTCCCAATTCACTCTTCCTCTCAGTCATAAATACATTCTGCCATGCACCTACAGTACTAACCTTATACCACACCAAATACCCACTTCTGCTTTGATCGTTGGTGTCCACAGCGTACACAAGAAAACTACAGTTGTCCAAGAGAAGCAAAATTATGCCTGCTCATGAGACAATATGACCCTTTGCAAATCAAAGTGGAGCATGATCAATCTTATGCTAATGTGTGTTACTGTAACGGTCCTGTGGAGAACATGGAGTGAAATCCTCATAATTGATTTGCATCTTTTATGGGTTTATGGAAAAACGAGTTTAATTAAACACACGCACACGCACACACACACACGCACACACAACACATACACACAGGGCGATAGACCAAGAAGACCTAACTCACAAAGGATTTATGTGTTCAAGTGCATTCGAAAGAGCCATATATACTCTGCACTTATTTCTGGATGTAACCTTTGAAGTCTAATAAAAGTGGTGAAAACACACTGATCTCCCATAGAGAATAACCCTGTTGGTCAGAATCACTGCAATCAAAAGGACCGTCTGTTTCTCAATGCTTGTCTTTGGGAATTAAGACCCCTGGATGAGAAATCAAATTCTTCTTTCATCTTGCCCCAAATCCACCAGTGTTGCCCAAAAACTGGCAGGTTTATTCAAAGTCTGTTGAAAACAATGTCGGAAGCCAGACCTTCATCGGGGTTATCTGCTCTCACAACAAAAAACCAAAAAAAAAGGTTTCTGTCATATAGTTTATGTAATTATTACTATCCCTGTTAGGGGGTTTGATGGAAGTTCAACTCAGTTGACAGTGGAGAGAAGACCGGGCTTTGATGTCAATGCTTGAACTGGATATTATTCATCTTGACTTTAATAAAAACCTATTAGTCTTTTATCCTTCTATAGGACACCCAAACACATACACAGACACACATTCTCAAAGGAAACCCTTCCACAACAACTGCTTCACATGAAGCTCATTGAGTGATGTCCTGGTTGTAACTCAAGACAGTTGGTCTTGTTCATTCTTCCTCCAGCCCGACAGCACATGATAACCGAACATCAGTCTAAATCGGGAAGAGGGGTCAAAGATGTGTCTACAAGTCTGGACAAAGGCAGGTGTTTGGCTCGCACACATAGACTGACGCTTTCACCCGCTCGCCACTATCTAAATTTGGAAAAGAGTATGCCAACCTAGGGATCAGAAGTTAATGGAAGCTGTCTTGCATCAACTGACTTGCATAAAATTGACATTCGCAAAACGTTGAGAAAGTTACATGCCCTTAAAAGAGTTTTAATTTCATTAAATTGGCGTGTTGTATCTGCATAGTGCATGTGTGTGTGTGTGTGTGTGTGTGTGTGTTTAAGGGAGTTTTAATCAAACATCTGAAGCTAACATAAAAAATAGTGCTAAAAGAGCAAAACAAAAGATTACAGAGATAAGAAAGTAATTAAGCTGGGGTTGATAACCCAGCATCCCTATGATAGGTGCACTGGAAACTCTATTGTCCTGCTCCATTCTCTAAACAGTACGTTCTATAATGGTCCTAATGTTCTAAATGACACGATATTACTTAAAATTACAAGCCTCTTCACTAATCCTCCCTGCTATAGAACATAAAGACTCTCTGCATACATAAAATATCTGCCAACCTTCCCTGACACAATAACAATCATAAATGATATGGGAAACCAAAGCACATTCTGAACGCTTCAGACTAGACAGCCCTCCAACATGGTTCAGAGACTTTTGGTCTGCCAAATAGAGAATGTTCTGTTTTACTGTCATACAGTAAACACTAATCTGCATACACTATAATGTAGTTGTAAAGTCTCGAACATAAGTCTACTATTATGTTTATAATTGCTTATTATTACAATTCATAATAGCCACCTTTTCTATATTTTTATACAATTTATAACAAATATTTCAAACAAAGGGAGGAATATAGATACAGTATGTACACATTTCCAAAAAACTAAAGGGCCATGGACTTGCTTAAATGATATAGTACATTGTATTTTTTCCACAATTAAATATAATCACAGTACATTGCTAGATTTTGAGTTATGACATGCATGTAAGAGTAATATATATAGGATAACAGCATGGTGTAGATGGAGAATTGTTTTGCTCTTTCTGTGGTATGCTTTTGTTTAGCGTGTACAGTTTACATGCCTTATAAAGATTTATTTCACTTGACATGTCTTGCAGCACTGCTGTCTAGTCAATTATTTCCACACACAGCTTCAACTTCAATTTTGATGCCAATTCTAAACACTTCTTTATCGGTCAGCCAACCACCTTACTTAATAACAAACAACTTAAAATTCTGCATGACTTCATTTGCGGTCCATCATCTTCAGAGAAAGAGCGAAGTAGAAATCAACTGGGTATAAATTCCCAATGCGACGCGACTCTTTCCCAAAGCTCAATTCTCATTCTCCCTCTCAAATAATTTGTTGCTGTGACTGTGTCACCTTATTGTGTCTGCAGCGGTAGCTCTGACCCTTGCTGTAGACATCAGTTTACCTCAGTGTGTTTGGCGTAATGGGTTCTTGTGGGTGATATATATATATAGCTGGTACTAGTTGTCTTTGGGGAACTGTCGGGGTGTGTTTTTTAGCCTTTCGCTCAATGCGAGTCAAGGAACAGTGTAATGAAAGCCCTGTTTCTTTTGTGTTGGATATATTGATGATACAGTAACACATAATACACTGAAGCAACAGGCGAGGGGAAAACCAACGATCACCATAGGTGTGTGAAAAGATCAACCTTGCAGGGTTTTACCTACAGTACATACCGTATCCAACATAGAGCTTTGGTATAAGAGGAATGGTGGTGGTGGCTATACACAGGCTTTGATTAAGAAATCACATTGATTATAACTTTAGAGCATTACTATGAGCTAGGGAGCTGAGATATTTAAATAGATGGACCAGGCACAGTATGGCCCATTTCTTTTATTATGGTGACTGGATACATAAACATAATCATAATAAATTCAAGGAATGCCTGACAAAACACTCCATGATGTCGACTCTCCCATGTAAAATAGCTGCCTAGTCTCTGCTTTTGTCGAAACACGTCGACCATGTCTTTATATTTATGTCACCAATGAAATGAACAACTTCAAGGTATAGTCAGCTATCGCAAGCTAATTTGAATAGCTAATACATGTATAGTCAAATACACCTCGCATTTCAAGATCTTACCATTCTCTGTGCGTATTAAAACAATAATCTTATACTTCTTAACAGCCCCGTCACCGTAAATAGGAATATAAACAAAGTGGTAAAACCCGCTCATATCAAAAAAGCCACCGTACTATGCTTTGCTTCAGAATGTGTTTCAATGTGTGGCGTCACACCGCTGACATGCGAAGGGATATTAGCAAGCGTTTTCAAAAATGACTAACCCTGCCTTTAAGTGGTGGTGTGTCGTTTTCTGATATGAAGCGCTGCACGTGTGTGTGTGTGTGTGTGTGTGTGTGCGTGCATGCACAAGTGCATGTGCATGAAACAAAAACATAAAGAGCCAGTGAATATTCAGATTTAAAAAATTACATATTTATTCTTCACATTTTTAAGATGTGAAGGAAGAGGATGATTTCAATCACAGTTTAAAATGTAACATCCTACCAGGAAAGCTGCAAATGACATTATGTCTGAAAACTTACATATAGCATGGCATCACCTTATATTAAATACCCAAGGTCCTGGAAAGGTTCCCATTAAGCATTTCGCGGCAAGAAGAACATGACTGATGCTTGAGGTAAAGCACAGTGCTTACATTTGTATTACACACTGGCATTTCTCTGCTCTATAGTGTGGAATTCCATTCTATTTGCTGCAGAGTTCGGGTTTGGCGTTGACAAACTTTGACCCACAATTGTCTGATGTTAAAGCTGAATTCTATATGTATGGTTTAATATCAAATGTCATACTGGGGGTGGGATGAAGCGTTTTCTGAATGGCACCGGGGTTTTTATGTATGTATGGGTTTTTCTTTGGTTCGTTTTGCAAGACTAAACATGTGGAGTGAATACTGGATGTTGGAAACGACCGCTGGACCTGGCTCACCTAGTCTATATTTATGCTAACAATAGCAAATAGGTCAATTACCCTCTTTGCAGTCTGAACAAATCACGCAGATTTGTATATAAGGTGAGAGAGCAGAATAGGCATATCAGATCAGAGTATAAGCCAATTTTGAATTACGTTTCAAATGATGAGCTGGCTGTGCACCCATAGTACTAACACGCATGCATATTTATTGACAGCAGCCCCAAAAATATCACCACTACAGCCTGGCGCCCGCGTTATATTTTATATGTTATATTATAAACAAGATATTAGGCGTGTATTATAAGCGTGTATTATAAGCCCTCTCATCAATGTCAATGCCATGTGTTCAGCATGAACTACTGCTGTTCAAGAGCCGAGAAAACGAACGCATGGCTCTACATATTGATAGATGCGCACACTATACTATTTTCTAATGCACATTTTCTCCCCTGTAACCTTGGTAACGTGGACATTATCTCCATATGCAACTGATATTTCTCATGGTTTCCTTGCATGCAACATTACCAGCAAGGGGTTTATGGCACCAATAATTCACCAATAACACAAACGTAAGGTTTACGGGCGGCACACTCCTACCGTGTATTAGGCTGTACTGAATACCTTCTTTCATGAGACAAGCTAAAGATAAAACAAGCTAAATTTCCCATCAAACACAGGGTGTTTGACTCGTAGTTGAATTAATCTGCCATTTGCTTCAAAAACATACATGTAAAGAGTAACTGCACCCTAAAATTTTACATGTAAAGAATAACTGCACCCTAAAATATGTTTGTTTTTGGTTGCAGTAAACTAAGTAACAGAACTGGACTAATATGACACATATCAATGCTGTTAATATTGACAAAATCCTAATGTATGGTGTGAAAATGTCTCTACACGTCATATCTGTTACAATTCGCCCCAGGGCCTATCTGGTTTCATCGGTACTGATAGGTCCTTTGTGCATCATCAAAATCAGATGTTATTGTTAATGGGGTCCCCCTTTCAGCCCCTCCCCTCACTCAGCTACTTGATTGCGTTTTAGCATTTTTCACAATTCTTCAATGGGTGGAGTCTATGGTAGGCTCAGGGCTGGGGTGGGGTGGAGCTACACTTTAATGTCATAGATAGAGTCAGGATAATATAATCCCTAGGATCCTATGCTCTACAGCAATACAGAATAGTGCATGGGAAGCTCCCCAGCTCTGTATTCACTTAATATGACCTCGTGGGCTATTGTGGGATCTCATCAAAAAGGTTAAGGCTTAGATAATAAAACTGAAGGGCAACTTATGACCCTGTAATTAATAGTAATGCATGTAGCAACAAATCATTTGGGGAACCCAAACAATATTTTCAGTAAAATTGTATCCACATAACCACTATGTTCAATATTCTCTGCCAGTGCAGTGTTGAACTGGTACCCACCTTAAAATAGGGTACCAGGCAGTTTTAAACACTGACCTATGTGTGAGTGAGTGAGTGAGTGATTATATGACGCATATCAGCTTCAGAAGCGTGTTTACTAGAGGCAAAATGTTTTTATTTGTCTCCATCTTTATGTGCTTGCATTTTATTACCACACTCATATACAAATGCTCTATTTACCACAACCAGACAATGCATGCCCTCCCACATTTTTCCTCCCTGTCGTTTAATTCCATCTTGCCAAATGGGAAAAGAAATGCCCGTTTGTCCAGGAGAAGAATAAAACAATACATTAAAAAAAGAACAAACAAGATGAAAACACATGATCGACTTCCTGACTTTGCTGCTCTCTGCTCTCGGCTGTTTGCCAGAAGGAGTACAGATGCTCGATACGAGAAGAGTCTTAATTAACTTGCTGGACCCCATTGGCTGTACAGTCATTGGGCCAGGAATGAAATTAAAATGTACCATGAACACTCCTTTGTATATATACTGCATCTCAATATTCACAGATGGCTGAGCAATTTCAGGTTTAAAGAATGCTGAAAGGTAGAAATGTGGCGAGAAAAGCTGATGGAAACACATTTAATAACACTTAAAAACCTGTTTACATTTGTTATGCCATGGTGACATTACTACACAGCCTTGGTGATGGAGGATTTAACAGCCAACAGCCCGCATACGTAAAATGTAACAGCACTCGTCACTGTATCACACTACTGGGAAAACAATTCTCACTCAACAAACAGCACACACCAGACGGTGAGCATTCAAACCTAAGATAGCTTCACCTTTTAGGAATGTTTAGCAGCCACAAGCTTCCGTAATGAATCCTCTGGGTGTATGGTTATTCCATACTGACATGGAAAAGGCAAACACATAGTGGAGGATTTGTAGAAATAAGGGGTACAAATAGAAAACACTCTCTACTCTGTTTTAAAAAAAACAAATAAATAAATCTGCTCTTATGTACTTAGCACTTTAGTACTATGCACTTTTATATTCAGACCGCTAGGAACTTTGTTGGATGATTCAATAATATACTGGCGTGGTAGTAGACATGATGACAAGATGCTGTAACTATTCTGACATAATATTGGTTGCTTACAATTACTGTATGACCTGTCCATCTAATGACAATTGTACTACATGTAAGTCACTTTGTACAAAAGTGTCTGCCAAATGCCGTAAATGTAAATGTAAAACATTTTAAGTCAGGTCTCTACATCTATGGTTTATCTCTCATAAAAGTATGTTAGAGTTTGTCCCAATGTAGAATCTTATTAACACACTTGCTCTGTAATAATGCCTTCACACACTTTCGATGTGTGTCATAAGTCAAATCACAAAGGCTTGTGAGGGATTATAAAGGTGACTTGAAGTCATAAAATAATAACAGATTTACTTTGGAGAGGTCAAACATATATAGTTTTCTCCGAACCGTTTCTCTGCTTGCAAGGTTAACTAATTAAAAAAGCTAAACATTGTTAAAAAGCTCCTCCTCTGGGAAAGTAGAAAACCACAGTTTAGAAATGACTGAGGAGACAGCTGACTTGTAAAGACAGCTACTAGCAATACACGCCTACATTCTAGGGACCACAGTTGCTACAGTACAATTTAATCAAACCATCCTGTATTACATTTGACATTATGAAAAAGCAATTGTCATTTTAGAAATGTCTATAAATTATAATTATATTCATTGAAGTATCTGTACTTGGGTTTTAAATGCCAAGCAACAGCATGCCCTCTGCTGTAGAGTATTATAGTATGACTGTGTAGATTACACAAACCTCAATTTCACATTCCCATTGCAATTATGACACCGTTATACGAAAATGATTAAATCATTGTTCCAACGTGCAAAGTTTAAAGTTTAAGTGGTCATTAAAAAATTCAAAGGCAAAGTGTGAATTTTTAGATCATTTATTATATTTATGTGCTTCTCAGCACAGAACTAGGCAGCACAATCTGTTCCGTGATGCCTCCACATCGGCAGCCAAGATTAAATCACGGGCAATGAGCAGGCAAAACTCTTTCACCTTCCACAAACAAGCGGACCTTTTCAATCACCTCTAAATAGAATAATTCTCTCAGGCACATTCTGTGAGGCTGATGCCTTAAAGTGTGCCGAGATAAAACACACAGGTAAAATCTGATCGCTGCCTAATACAGCATAATGGAGAGACCTGGTCTCCCTGTAAGACAGCGCAGGATCCACTGCGGCAATAGGCTAATGAAACGAAAAGCCCCAGGCGGGTCCTTATGCTTACAGAAGATGAGAATGGAGGGGGAAGGCGCCGGGAAGGGGGGGGTAAACACGCTAACAACAAGCAAGCTAATTTTCAGTGCAGCTCTCATGTGTGAAAAGACCCAATGAATCATAGGTATAGGCTAGCAGCATATAGCAACACAACAACACAATGCTTTATTGTGACTCCAGAAGGGACATGGGTGGCTCTAGCAATACTAAAGGCCAAGATAATGTTGCGGACAGCTACTTTTGTAAATCAGCCACGACGATATACCATGAGCCCTGAGCATACTGTACTCCTAATATCAAGGTTGATAATTAAACCACGCACATTTAGCCACCCTATGATTTACAGTACCGCCCAAGGTCCCCAGATATATAAGAGAACAGTGCGGTGACCTCCACATATATCCATAGCGGATGCCGCAGGGGCTCTGGCTAACACACCGCCACAAGATGGAGGTGTCGTGGGCGCTGATTGATCTGCAATGTAATTGGCTCTGGGAGGGAGAAACAGCAAAGAGAAGCAAATAACTGCCATCCTTGCTGCATGGCGAGGCGGGTACCAGCAGGTGATAAACCCTGATTGCCCCCCCCGCCCCCCCGACTGACTGACGGCTCAGCAGCTGATAAGCCAGAGAACATCATGTGCACGGCATAAGGCATCCTCCCCCTAAGCAGGTGAAGCATTGTGGGGGTGATACAAGCGCCGGGAACGGGGAATTTGGAGATTGGGAGTGTGCGACCAGCCACCACCACGAGAGCTGAGCCCTAAAGGCTACCTCCATCCAGTGTTTGAGAGCCACAGCTGCCTCCAAACGTGTCAACAGTCATAGTCGCAAGGTCTTCTGATGGAAGAAAACTGCCTGGCGTGTGAGGGAAGCTGCCACTACATCGAGTGTGCTGGGATGTGGATACACCCTGCATTGGGAGGGATACTTATAATGCTAAATATGGGCTAAATATGCAGATAGGTTTATTTTTCTACATCTGACACTCCGTTTTGTATGTTTGTTATTTAATTTACTAGCTATATAGACTATTAGTACACAGAACGGGCTTTGTGTTATTATGTATATGTCATGGATTGAATTATGACAAAGCAATGTATTGTTATTCCAACATCACCATTTAAAGATATGACAGATAAACAACCTTAATAGCACTACTTTGTGGAAATTAATTTAGCAATTAGACCACCTACTTAGGCGATACAGCCTACATACTGAACCTACACATGTCCCCAGCTGAGGGACATATGCCTACTACGCAACTGCTAGAGAAAAGGTGGACAGCTAACCTTATACACAAATAATATTTACAGGTACATGGAGGCTGGGGCCGTATGGAACACTAATGAGAATACATATTAGAGTGGAGCATTCAGATAATCGTTTTTACCATTTGTTGAAATGTTGAAAAAGTGAGTGACTTGCATGTTATATTTTGGGGCTAGCATGTCCTTTTGCTAGAGTCATACTGTAGCAGTTGTCTGGGAAACTTGTCTGGGGATTTCACATTGTGCATTTTGTCTGCCTAGTCATAAGCTCCTCTCTATATGAGTATTAGTTCCAGCAAAAATTAAACAAAAATCCTGCAGTCTCAGGTGTTCCCACCATTGACGGGCAACATTTTGAATGGATTTTCATTTTGGGGTTTGGTTTTATCTGCACCACATTAAAACAATGAATTGAAATCACATGGAACTGCAGGTGTTCTATTCTTTACCCTGATAAAACATTTATTTCAGTCCTGTCTAACAACAATATGCCTGGTGTGATCCAACATTAGGAAACGGTAAGCGCACAAACGAACAAGAAGCATTAGAAATCCTAAATGTCAGCTGATTTTGAGAATTAGGCCAAACCTGCCTTATTGTACTGTACTGTACCTTCACAACGTCCCAAAGAAACTAAATGCTGTACTAATGGTAGTCTCCGTGAGCTCTCCCACTGTATCCTCTCCTTAAAGACCTCTCTACTCGATCTGAGTGAAAGCCTCAATTCTTACCTCGTAGGCCACGATCACACCGAGACATGTCGCTAAAGGCGCGGCCGCTTCCAAAGCGCTTTGATAAAGCCTCGATCACACAGAGATGGGCTGCCTGTGCCAAAGAAAACGGCTGCCTGGGCCAACTGTCACATTGACGAACAGCGTGACTCAGAAGTTGAGAATATTTTAACTTGTATGCGCTTCGCCATAGGAAAATAATGGTTTTTCTAGCGGCACGTTTCTAGAGACGCGTTTCTAGCGATGCGACGCGATCGGGTCCATAGTCTTTCTTCACCTGTCTGTATAGTTTCAGCGTTTGTGAGACACAAACCCAACAGTATAACATAAAGCATATAGTGTATGAACAAAAATAAATCTATAAAAACAACAAAATAATGTTTTGATCAAATCAAATCTGTATCTTTGCAGACACAGAACCATGTAACTATCACCCCTCAGAGCTTGAATGAATTCTGCAATCTGCAGTAACATAATTCTTCTAAGCATTATTTATAGCCTATGTATTTTTATGGTTTGTTTTGTTTCCGCTGAAATGATTGTATAAATCCAAACGGGGTCCACATTTTTACATAATACACAATACAGTCTGGTATGATCAGCGCCATATGGGCAGTTTGTTCACATTTCATTTAGCAGACACAAAGTGACCTACAGAGAGTAGCATAGGAGCAGGCTGGTGGAAATCAGGGATCAAACATATGACCTTTCATTGGTGAGTCTGTGAGCCTTTCGTGCCCCTAAAATCAAATTAAATAGTAAGTGTGATTATCCTTTTTGCACTGCCAGACTGGGGAATGTCAATGGTTCGCTGAGAGATGAGATGATATTCTCAGAAAATAAGGAATGTAATTGAATAAAATAGTATAATTCCACCATTTAAATGTCAAAGCTTGTCACCGACTATTGACTTTGAGGTGGACCAGAACGTATTACCAGTGGCAGGTTCTTCTGAGTGCTTGCAGTTTTGTAGTTTTGCTTCAATTTACAATTTTCCAGTTTGCACCCATCTAAAGCCAATCTCGTGGATTTGCTTCCTGCACATAAGAGGCCATATATCCTACTCCAGCTATGATTACAAATGCCATTTGGTTCATTTAATTTGAAAATGATTCTCAACCCAGTTAGAGACTGGTTTACAGTAATGTGATTTATATCAAGTCTCATCTAGATTATGATTTCATTAGTCATGGCCTAAATACTCAATAGTTGAAAACATTATAGTGGCACTGCAGCTAATGGATAACATCAGAATGGTGCCTGCTGACAAGACCCATTTCTGCTGAAAAAGGACATTTTAAATGGTTAGTGACATCATATCCCGATATTAGCTCATTCACTGGGCCATTAACTTGCACGAAACAGACACACACTTATAAGTGAGATACAGTATACAGTAAAGACTTGCTTAGAGTGCCAACAAAATACTCATTTTGGATTTGTCATAGTCCTTTGTCAGAGTCCACAATAATATGAGGCACATTTTGGAATATGTCAGCAAGACACTATGGACCTTTTGCCAGAGTGTGATTGACAGGCAATCTGTCTAATCAGAGGGCCGGATATACAAGAATATGCAAGTGCACCGCTACCGGTAAATCTTTGCTTTACAATTGACATCCTCCTTAATTTTGTACGAATGTTGAGAATCTGACAACACATTCCAGAATGATACATAAATAATGTATAAAGAATGTCTGTGTGTGACTACCCATTCACCTTGAACCACACACACTTAGAAAATATCAGGGAGAAGAAATACAGTACATGTCCTGGTTTCAGCAGGAGAGACCATCACTTATTTATCTCCTATTTTGTCACTGTGCTTGCTTGGCTGATACACACAAGCAGGCTGGTTGTACTGTATACAAGCTACCTGGCTAGTCTGAATCTGAGTGGAAACACAGCTTCTTGTATGGACCTAGTCTTGACTTTCTAATAATGGTTTTAATTAAATTAAAGGTGTAGTCAAAGAGTCAACGATTGGAAGCTAAATATGGCATATCCACAACCCCCTGGCTCTGTTTAGGGACTCAAACAATGTGGTGTAGACCACACCACACTATCCCAGCTTTGGCATTTTGTGTTCAATTCAGGGGGCAGAGATTCTGAGGGAGTACCCTATGCCATTGAAGGAAGAGGTGTTTTTGTTGAGAGGAGTTAAAATATCAAAACTCTTCTCCAGCATCGCTGATTTTACCTTTTGTAATAACATGATGTGATGCTAATCTAAAGTCAATGGTTCTATGACGCAAGCAGAGAGCAGGTTTAGCGCATTTGGGTGTATTGTGAACGACACAGATGAATCGTACTTTCACATCAATGGCACAACCAAGGCACAGTGCTATATATTCACTGTAGTCTTACTATTTAATGTGAATCTCTATGGCTCCCTGGGCTGCCACCTCTTACTCCCACTGCCAGTGCTGAGAGATAAATAGCAAGTGAATAAGGTGTGCCTACAAACTCAAACATGGGGATCTTTGGAGTAACACTAAATGCACTGTGACTCAGGTGAATGCGAAACTCCCAACAATTGCTTATTCGTTCAAGGACTGGCATTGTCATCGGCCATGACTGGACTGTGAAGATGCAGATCTCTTCCTTTGTTCATAATGAAAAGAACTGCTCTATGTCACTGCTCGTTCATCAGAAAGGGGGACTGTGAAGGAGAGCTACCTCTCGCGTAGATGTTGAAGCCTCTCGATGTATTCAGAACATTTACCTCCTTCAAATGATTTGCCAAAAGTCAAGTTGCTTGCCAGTCTTACATCTTCCCTTCGGTAACCGGCAAAACAAAGCAGCAGTTTCTTTGGCTAAAGAGATTGGTGTGTAAATATGTGGTCATCCCGCCTCGACATCAAATGCGTCGAGAGATTATTTAATTGTTGTGATTTGTATGCAATGGATTTGAAAGGCGCCATTCTACAGCTTTCAAGCCCCAAACAAACACAACGTTGACAGCTTTATTAAACCACGCAAGACAAAGAATACTGTACGCTGATTGTCAATTATCTGTAGCAGATAGACTGTGAAAATGGAAATGACCAATAGTGAAGAATCACATATTTGCTATAATTTGGCACGACCACACCGTACACAAAGTAAAGGAACTCTCTCTCCTATTTACCGCTTTAAGTATTTCTATGGATTCTGCAGAAATTACATGCAGTATGGAACCAAAACAATGCAGCATTCCCAACATGTTGGGAATGCTGCATTGTTTTGGTTCACCTATCTATAAATAGGCCTCAAGCCGCCTTTCTTTTCTGAATGACGTGTTATTCACTCAAGGCCTTGCTAGTAGAGCTATCAAACTAAAATAGACAGCACAATCATTACACAATTACGTTTCTCTGTTAAGTTCATTTGGGACATATTCTGGCAGGGGTTGTACTGCTACTGTACAAAAGCACACCATTGGGCAGGTACATTTCCCAATGGTGGCCCATGCCTAATAGTGTAACCCTGTATGTGGCTAGCCATGCAAGACCATCCTGAGCTCCAGAGTTTCAGTTTGACTTCACCACAAGAACCAGTCTGGACAGCTTGGAAATTGTTGTACCGGTAAACCTAGTGTGTGGCCAATCAGTGTCGTACTGTTAAATAAGGGCGTGGTTTAGGTGTGATGAAAGTGACCATTATCGCACCGTCATGACGAAAAAAGAGCTGAGCCTGACGGCAAAGCTCTCGATCTACCGGGCAATGTTTGTTCCTACCCTCACCTATGGTCATGAAGGGCGGGTCATGACCGAAATAATTAGATCACGGGTACAAATGGCCGAAATGGGTTGTCTCAGGAGGGTGGCAGGCGTCTCCCTTAGAGATACGGTGAGAAACTCAGCCATCCGTGAGGAACTCGAAGTAGAGCCGCTGCTCCTTTGCATCGATAGGAGCCAGTTGAGGTGGTATGGGCATCTGGTAAGCCCCCTGTTCCAGGCCCGTCCAGCTGGGAGGAGGCCTCGAGGATGACCCAGTACTAGGTGGAGAAATTATATATCCACACTGGCCTGGGAACACCTCAGGATCCCCCAGTCAGAGCTGGATAATGTGGCTTGGGAAAGAGAAGGTTGGGGTCCCCTGCTGGAGCTGCTGCCCACGCGACCCGACTACGGATAAGCGGATATGGATGGATGGATGGATGGATGGAAAGTGACTTAAAAACATCTCAAAAACAACAATTATGGGTCCTAGGTTAAGTAGATGCTGCAATATAGCATCACGTTTATGTACATTTTTCAGAATAGAAAAGGAACCGCACTAAAGGCTTTTCTCAATGGAAAATATGTTTTCACTCTCCAGACTTTTCTTCTGCAAGAGTGGATTGCAATAGGCTCTGCTGGTTCACAGGATCATCCAATCTCCTGCCAAGCATCTTTTTTAAAGCGCCTGCCCATTTAAAACAGTATCAATGGACGGCTCCCCAGATGGATGTGTCCAGACCATACTGTACATATGGCATACCAAGTTAGTGTGTGGCTGCTGTAACAGGAAAAGTAATAATCTACAGTATATGGGTTTTACCTGCTGTAAAGTTGTAACTTGCTGAAAATCCCACAGCTTCCAATTCACCATCTGAAACAAATTTTATCCACAAATATCTGCCACTACTCCTGATATCCGGTGGGCTGTGCTGACCGCAGTATCGTCCAAGTATTGGGGAGAAGCCAAAGGGTCCATCCCGGACCTCGATGTTATCAAATTTACATTCCCAAGAGGACTCGATGGAGTAATTATCTTCAAAGTGTAGTTCAATGCACTGACGTGGAGGGGCTGCAAGACACAAGTTCAACAGTTTTAAAAACAATTTCAGATTCAGTGAGCCACTATACTCATAATCATGTTTTATTTTCGGCAGGCAAACTGTGTATTCTATACACCATTCTATATGGTAATATTAACCACGGTATAGGCTCTGTCGTCTGAACTGTTTAAATTAGGCCCATGTGTAAATAAATATGTTAGCAAGGATTGCCACTTGCACTAATGTACAGTAATAACAGTTACAGTTTAACTAATGACAGTTAAAATAGTATACCTTCAAGAATATAAACACACTCTGTGTCTGGGGGGTATTTGTTTGGGTAATTGGGAGATGTAAAGAGTCCACCGTCTGACTCTTTGACCCAGGAGCCACACTGGCCTGCAGGCTTGACTCCAGAATTGTTCTTCACTGAAAAACATATGGCAAATTTCAATCCCACAACGACTACATAGCATAATGCACTCGACAAAAAATGGGTTAGTATTTTAGTACGGTAGTTGTAGTTTGTTGTGTTCGCATATTTAGTACCTGCTGTATCGGTCTTCGTTGCCCCAGACAACCCAATTATGAGAAGACTTGCAACAACTATAAAAAGGGGAAAACAAGAAATGATGTTCATTATTTGTCTTATCCCTGCTCCGCTGTTTTCAATGCCAGCTTGGATTCAGCAGAGGTGGTTGAGTCAGCAAAGGACACGTTTCAGGATTTGGATAGGCTATTGACAGCAGTTTGCTTTTTCAATCGGGTCCTAACTGCAATCCAAATTAATATCCACGTAGCCTACCCAATTCATGATATATAAATACATAGAATAGGCTTGATTGTTTCATGGAAACTTAAACCTACTTAAAAACTCACAAAAAGATCATACAAACATATAAATTAGAATAGTTCACAGTAGATATTTCGTAACTTTATGTAATATCGTTGCATGTTTAGAATTATTTGCATAATACAAGATAAATGAAATATAGCCTATAACAGGCTAACGATGCAGTATCAAAACTTCTCAGTAAGGAAGACCAAACGTTACGAAATAGCATTATTTAAATTTGCATAGTGCGGAGCTGTCTTACCGTGAAGGAAACTGTGCCCATGTACCATGTCTGTGCCTTTCACAAAGGGCTTCAGACTGAGATAATTCCATTTAGATTAAGGAATACTTCAAAAGAAAACCATTGAGATAGAGATAATTAAAAATACACTGCTACTGGATATCATATACATCCATCCCGCGGGAAAATGCGCTCCAATGTAAAATAAAATAAAAAAGATCTGGCACAGATGTTGTAACTAATCACCAGTTTCATATAAAATCAGAAACAGGTCTAAGCACTCGCCCGATTTCCACCCAAACGTTTCTAAAACCCTTTGGTGCTTTTGATGCACTGAAAGGATTAATAGTCCCGTCATCAGCCTTCTCTAATCGCTCCACCTTTGCAATCTTCTTTTAAAAGACTTTTTTGGTAGCCGTGTTTATTCCTCCTCCATCCTTCTGAAAGCATCGCGGATCCGCAGAATCGTGAAACCCCACATAAAACACATTTCTATACTATTCAGCAATGTTTTATTTCCTTCAAATCAATGGTGTTTTAAAACTTAACGTGAATTTTCGTTCAGAATCTTCTTTAAATGTTCTTCGTTGCTTTGAGCAGAGCATCTTATCCTTTCTTATGTTCGCTCAAAGTCCTGCTCGTCAGCCAGCCAGAGTTAAATCGCCCTCCTCCAAACGCTAGGGTCGTTCATTCAAGATGAGTTGGCAACTGGAAAGAGCTCTGCGTCTGAAATCTTAAAGCACTTTGTCACAAATCTGAAAATCTCCACAATTCTTATCCCTCGACCTAATCGGTGTAACCGAACAAGTCGCCAAAAAGTAAGCTATGAATGAGAATGATATGCTATAAAGTTAAACAATGTGCTCCTCAAACACCTTGATGATCTGAATCATCTTTTCAGCGCTACACATGTGGGAAATGGGGTAAACACGATTTAGGCTTAGTCAAAAGCGTTGCATGTTAAGACATGCAGCGTTCGAATCAAATAAAGCATTGCAATATTTTTTTGTGTCTGTGATGACAAAATACTTGACTGCAGGACGCAGTGTTTTGGTCGATTTGAGACACAATTATGTGTATGTCATATCACATGAATTCATGGAAATCATCTACTGTAACATACAACCCATTTCAAGGTTATTGTGAAATTTTCCGCAGACCTTTTATTCAGTGTGATGTACATCATATGATACAGGACAAGAAAACAAGACAGGTGAATTATGTATTTCTTCCTTGCCCGGTTCCGACTATTTCATATTTTATATCAGGTTGCATATATCCATTTTACTGAATGCCTATTCATAGTCACACCTGAAGAGACCTGATGACAAAGCTGATCAGAGAATGCCAAAGGGCAAGTCAGATACTCAGGGCTCAGAAATTAGTGTTGGCATTCTGGCTATATCCATCTTCATATGCTCATGGCCATCTCCCACTGTAGGACAACCCCTCATGTGCATGCTAATGTTACATGTCAGCATTCACTGGTTAATCTGATCACCTTAATATTGAGTATGCCTGTAGCAACGCAGTCACTTTATCTGCAACTCCATCTACTTTCACTTGCTCGTGGCACAGTGATAATTCTGGATGAACCAATCTTCAATATCTTCCAGAGGACATTCTGCTACGTGGCTGTATCACTAGGTACATTTCACATATTAAACGAGGAATTATACATCACAGAAATGCTAACAGGTGTCAGCTCAGAAACTGATTTCATAGACTTAGAGATTTATTTGCCATTACGTCTAGCTCAGGCAGTCATATTTTTGCTACTGTGCAATCAAATCCCAAAAGGCTGGCAGGCCACAGTGTAATACCCACCCCACCCCCCCCTTTCCTCCACCCCACCGAAATCCTCACGACAACGTGACAAATATGTCGCTGAAAAGAATTCAAATGCATGCAATGTATGTGCACATGCAAAGCCTATTAAGAATCTGACACAGTCAGAAGGGACTTTAGTAATATCTGAACCAAAATGTAATGCAGTGTCCAAAGCTTGTTATTGGTTAAGAGTGGCTCCATGTCGTCTACCAACTTTGTAACCAAGACTCCACACGTTTTCTAATGGGTATGTTCTGAGATAAAGCAGCCAAGCTATATGGGAATTATTCAAATCAGGCTTATCTGGTCCAGTGTATGCAACACTAGCCCGGGTGAATTGAACAGCAGCCTCCAGCTTAGCACTCCAGCAGAAACCTTTTGACTGTTTGACTGAATAGCAGCATAGAGGCTGCGGGTGCATCTCAAAGAAATGATTCATTCAACTGCTGCTCTCGTAGTCTGACATTTTTAATTAAGGACGTTTGTCATTCGGCCGGAGATAACCGCTGTGCGCCGTTAGCCTGCACCTACATTTGTAATTGTAATCAGTTAGGGGAAATTAGACGCCCAAGCACGAGCCATTTTACATTAAATGTACTGTACACATAGCCTACATAACTAAACAGATCGACACATTTAATATATGAATTACCTTTTGTGATGTTTTATTGGCTGTGTTTTCACTTGGTGTCTTTAAGACTGTTCCGTGGCAAGCAACAGAGATTGTACTCCTATTGAAATGCAAACCATATCAAAACGTGCAACCAACATATTAATAAATTGTTCTGTATTGCGTTACATTGATCTATTTTGGAGATGATGCGTACATTCAGGATGCAGTCACTGTGAAGTCAGCCATTCTAATGACACTGTTTCTCTTGCTCCTTTCTAACTAGGAACAGATGAAGACTTTGACCATGTGCCCACGGGACTCAAATGAACCCTATATAGTGATACACTGGACGGAAAAACAACCCCATCAGATGGCAACCCATAGTTCTCAAGGCTTCATTTACATTGATATAAGGTATAAAGTTTTAGTGCTTCACTCTAGTTAAAATGAAACATTACATGTAAAATAAAATGCAATACAGACAACTTTCAGAGGCAAATAGATTCAATCTTTTCATCTTTTTTGTGATAGTTTGACCTAATAGTTGAATAAAGGTGGAGTCATCGATGCTGGAGAAAGATATTTGATATTTGAACTTTATCAAAACAAAAACACCTTTCTCTCCCTTCAATGTCATTGTGTGCACCCCTCACCCCCCCTCCCCATCCAGAAGCTACTCCCCCCAAATTGGACATGCATTGTCAAGTCTGAGCCAGTGTTGTGTTTGTTTGCGTTCCCATTTACAGAGCCAGGGCTATGTACTGTAGACACACCAGATACTAAACTAATACATGATAATCTCCTATATTGTCTTTCCATATTTCTACAACTCATTTGTCGATCATAGCAGTTCCATTAAATGTAGCAATTAATCTCAGGCCAACAGGGGCAGCTGAACTGTCTCTGAACTTGCATCACGACCCCGGAGCTAGGCATAGGTCTGCGGATATTCTGTCTAGTTAAGCAGAGTTGCATAGTACCAGGACATCTTAACCTTATTGCAAAGTGGCAGGGCCATGCCCTGCCGGCACCGATTCACAGGGATAATTCACAACAGGCACAAATCTCTGGCTTGTATGCTTCCTACATGTTCTTCTCTCACCCCTGCTGCCTACATGATTAGTAACAGAGAGAGAGTGGCTTGTCTCTTCACAGCTGTCCTGGCTGCTGGCAAGCATTGCACCCTCTGCAGTCTCTTCCTTGTTCACAGTCCCAAGCCCCCGGGTGAAATCGACTGTGTAATTCACCGTTTTACTTTATTAGTCACTTGGTATGGGAGGGCACTATGAGTGTACCCCTCTATGGTCCTCAACACACCCCAATGGGTTACTACGAGTGAATCACCAACGCTAGAGAGATGCCATGGCCGGTTTTGACCTTGTACACAGCCTTTTTTGATTAATTTACACATGGGCAACAAAACCCTGTGTCGTGGGGTTACATTGTAGGCCAGCTTCTAAAGCTGTTCTCCAGCTGTTCACCAGCAGTCAAGAGTTTCACCTAGAAATTCACAGGAACCATTTATATGCTTGTGTTGTGGTTACTCAAAACTTGTCAACATTCCAGCTCAGGTGTTAATATTAAGCGTAAGGTCTGGGCTACCTTAACTTGACACGCCATATGGATTGTTAGACAAGTCCATTTCGGGAGCCAAAATTGTTTGAAAATGGCAGGCACTTTCAAAAAATACTTCTGTCATTGTTGAAATTGTTTCTAAGTTGCTTTCGCAGTCGTCACACATAAATCACGCCCGTAGCTATCAATATGAAGCTGATTGTTCAGTTCAGTTGTTACTCAGTCTCAGTCGCAGGGATTTCAAGCTCTCCAGAATGAGTTCCGTGGCAAAGTCAAATTGAAGTTTGTGAGCAGTGTTGCCAACTCTTTTCCAATGAAAGCCCTAGCCAAAAGTTGCTAGAAGTCGCCAGATGATGTCATGCGCTCATTTGCATATTGATGGCGTCATCACGTATTAATTTGAATCCTCCTGCCGGCCACACCACACACACAAGTACAAGTTTTTGACTGTCTGAACACAGCACAATAGGAGAGGGAGAGATTCATGCGCTGCTGGACTGTAATTACTCTAAGCAGCATATGAGAATACATAACAACATTCTATATTTCTAGCCTTTTCCCTGGTATGAATAAGTCGCTAAATTTGTTTTTTAGATATAAAGTCGCTAAGAGAGTTTGAAAAGTTGCTAAACCTAGCGACAAAGTCGCTAAATTGGCAACACTGTGAGCTCAGGACAGACAAAATATGTCTTTGTATAAAGTAGCCATCTTGCTCCATGTTGTGTTAGCAATACAAATAAAATGTACCCTCACCCTGTGTGCATGAAGCATGTAGCACTGGGAATATTGGTTTCAAATTACCTTTACAATAGCCTCAATGGTTAGACTCAAAGACTGCTGAGATCCTCTCAAACTTAAATAATCCAACTGAGTTTCTGCAGTGTCAGTATAGCCAGGGACTGCACAGTTCCCTCAGCTGAAATGTAATATTTGAGATTGCCTTTAAAAAATAGAATATACTAATAGTACTTACAGAACAGCACAGAAGAATACTAGAATGAAACCATGGTGTGTTTCCAGGAAGGTACTCTATCTGAAGTCTTAAATTACTGTAAATCCAACTGGGCATCATGAATCAATGGTTAATGGGGCTGCATACATCACACAAAGGGGAAATGCTACATTGTTTTTAGCATTTGAACTTTATGGAGCATAAGCTAGATAAATGACAATAACTCATTTATACTGTATGACATGATTTGTGGATTTGTTTTCAGAGAAAGCTTTATTGACCTTATCTGTGAAACTGCTAGAGTTGTATCTGAAGCACAGGAAGTGTAAAAAAACTCCTCAACCAAATATATGCAGTGTAATCTATAGGGAGAGGCTAACAAAGAAAGAACATGATTTTGGGATCTCTTGAACTAAAGGTTGTAGACTTTTTATTTAAAATCATATTTTTCTACTGAATCTCTCACAAGGTCGGACATATGGAACCAGTGCGTAACAGAGCCAGCTCAAGTGTTGCAATATGGCAGTTCAATAATTCATACAGAAAGGGCTGTCGACATATTGCCTTAATCCCTTAAAGATAACATGTACACTTCGTGACACTGATAAGAATGATCTCTTAGTGTTCATCCTCATCCTAATAAACAGACTTTATATTTCATATAGCACATATCCATTCAGCATGAATAATATCCTGCAGTACAGGAGAGAATATGCAGTATGAACTGGGTGAAAATTATGCAAAAAGAAGGTGTAGTAAAATTGTCTGTGCCAAGCCTGTTTCAACCAAGACTTTCTTTTCAATGTGCAGTATACTGTGTAGGCAATGAAATATCTTAGAGAAAGAAAGGAAAGGTCTAATACAATTGGCATTACACTGCAACCATGCCTGCAGGAGACAAACAGGTTTTGCTATCTGCATTAGGGGTGGGAGGAGATAGTGGTTCATTTTGTTTGTTCATTCATTTTGAGAATTTATAGATTAAAAAAATAAATAACCAGGCTTCCTGCAAAGTTTGTTCATTTTTAGAGCTGTCCAATCCCTGTATATTCCGGTTCCGGCCTTAAAGTTTTACTAACCAATTTAATGTATTTAAATAGATCAGAAGCTGTCAGTGGTCTTCAAAATAAATGGTTTGCCGGTTTGCACTAGTCTGCAGCCTACATGAGGTTGATGGAGAAATGTCAACTTGATGGCTCTACATATAGAAACACAGCACACAACAATAACTTCAAGTCATTACATATGGTGTGACTGCTTCATTTAATAAACATTCAAAACTTTGTTTTCAATGAACAGAGAAGCATCATTGAGAATTACTGTACATTTCATTGTAGGGTGTCTCCACATTCCACCTGTCATGTCCAAGCTTCGAGCACACCGACTGGTCCGTCATCCGCCTCCAGTTCTCACCACTCCTCTGACTCTCTCAGCCTTCCACATCTTCTGCACTCCGCATGCCTCCCGGTTCTCAATCAACAGACTACTGATCGCATGTGTTCTTTTGTTTGGATAGTGTGTTTCATGCAGTCTCTCTCCCCTGCCTGGTTGTAAGGTATTGTTTGCACATCGCAACTTTACTGAATCTATCGAATCCTTTGTATGTCAAGCGTCCTGGTTTGTATTTGCGACCTGGTGTTTGTTTTCCGTTATAGAATTTAGCCTTACCCGCTCCTTGTCTGTACCGTTGCCTGGCACTCGCTTTTCGACCTCTAGGCTATGCACTGTTCTGTAACTGTGTTTTCTTGGACCACAGCCTGTTTTTGACCATGTTTCTCGTCTGCTTGTGTTAACCACAATAAAACCACTCTGCGCACTCCGCAGTTGGAACCACGTCTGCCTGGTATCGTTGCACTACCGGGGCTGTTATCACATCATTGCAGTTGCTTTGACCCATATGACTGCTGAAGCACGAGCACACTGTACAGTACATGCAGCATTGGAGAAAAGGACAATGCGTGGCATGGGAGCAGAGGAATTAGGCACAGGTGTGGAATTATGAAAAGGAGAGGAGAGAACGATGATTGATGGTGACTGAAATATACTGCATGGCCATTCCGGTTAGTGAAATGATGGTAACACAATGTACTGTAGGTTAAGCCAGAGGCAAATTAGTACAGTGAATTGCCCAATGCATTCAAGGCTGTTGGATGAGTCTGTCAAGTTAGCAGTTCTTTTTGTTAAATTATTCAAAATGATACCTCAACCACGTGTGTGATAATTAAACGTGCAATGTGCTGCATATATAAGTGTAAACGTGTGTTTAAACTATGAGCGTACAACTCGACAGATTTGACTAGTCTAAAGTTAATGTAGCGTTTCGAAGGACCGAGGCAACAACGAGGGAGTAAGGAATAACTAAAAGGTTTCATCTTACATAAAATACAAAACACAACGGCATGAAAGCAAAATAACCCGCAAGGGTTGCGGGGAACACAAACATTTTAAAGACACGCTGACAGCAATCATCCAC